>PVIU01007398.1:0-91029 GCA_004026605.1 Ondatra zibethicus
ATGCCTTTTAATAGCTGGAGTAAGTACATTTAAAAATGGATTATTAAAATCTGATCATGTTTATCACCTTCCAATAGTGGCTTGTGTTTTTATGTTATTTCATAATAATGTAACCCTGGAAGGAAGACTTCCTGGGGCCCAACCAACTGGAAATGTATGTTTTATACATTTACACATGTACATAGCTGGTACATTTATACAATTCTGTTTTGACCTTATTTTCTTTCACATTTCTTGTGAAGAGACCATATTTGTGGGAAACATAGTAAAATACTAGGCTGCTGGCTAGAATCTCTTACATCAGCATCACTACCCCAAGACCTGGCATTTTTGTTTGCCACACATTCAATAATGAAAATCCATATTGAGTGGTTTAAGAAATAGTCCATAAAGGAGTTTCCTGACATATTTAAAAATTATTAATTAGCTCTCAGAACCAGCCCAGCTACAGAAACTGAATGTATATGATCCCCTTCATATTTAAGAGGTTAGGTGCTCATTATGTATCAGTATTTAGACATGCACAGCAGATTACATCACAACAGTTAAGCCATTATTGCAGTTCCAAGTTCCTCCAGTCCTGTGTTTCATAGGACAGTAAGGAGGCTATCTTTCTAACTGCTTCCTTTTATTACACTTCTCTAATCACTTAACATCACTAGCCAAGATGGGAAATGATAGCATCGTATTTATGATTGTATGAGTATTGTATTGTAAAGGATCGATGTGCCCAATGTCAGGCTAGCATTTAGGTGCTGAAGGAGAAAATAGCTGGTGCAGTGGTCATATTACATCTCCTTGTGGTAAAATATTTTTGTTGTGTTCTTTTAATGTACTCAGCTAAATCAATAAGGTTAGCTGCATTTGCCAGCATTCAGACCAATGAGAATTATCCCTATTCAGGGGCATAATATGTGCGATGGTATTTACTTCTATCTGTGCATCAGATGCTAATTAATTAAATACTTCTGCTAAAATTAATAAATAAGTAATAATTAGATAAACACATTGCAAAAACATAATTTCAAGGAAGCAGATTGAAGTGGCTTGGGAATATAAGTAGCCATATAGTATGTCAATTAAGAGAAAAGCTGAAATATTCAAATATGTCCACAATATGTCCAAATATGTCTGCAATATGTCCAAATATATGGACAATATTGCAAAATTTAAAGTGGTGCATATTTTAACAAATATAGAAGATGGAATATGGACTTTACAAGGGTTATCTGAAAATTTAGAAATTATTAGGAATGACAATTTGAGGGTATAACTCATATGAAATTTAATCAAGTCAAAACATGTTCTTTTGATTATATAATTTTAGATATGTGTGCAATTTATAAAAGACAGGTAAATTATTCAACCATAAGTGACACTCTGTGCCTGTAAATAAGACTGCTTTGTTTAAAGGAAAGAGGAGCATAAGCACGTCTGACAATGATGTGGCAAAGCCATGTGCAAAATATGTCACATTTTTTAGCAACAAAAATATGTCATAAAGAAATATAAGATGCACGCTATAAAGCGTGCAGCAAGTCTAGTTTCATTTCCCTTGAAACCCAGTCCCTGTCTTTGACCACCATCAGCGCTGTTCTCATCTGCACTTCCTTCTTACCGTACCTCCCTTTTCTTTGGCGTTCTATATTCCAGGCTGTCACTTTCAAATGTTCAGGAGTTAAAACTGCTTATTGCAAAACAAACCTTAAAAAAATTACAAAAATAGCAAATTCTTCCAGGGAATGAATCTTAAGTAAAACCATTTTAGTACATTCCCCAACCCCCAGTAATTTTTTCAAAGCTCTTTTTGAAGGTTGGATTTTGACACAACCCCCCCCCCTTTTTTCCATGGTACAACATGCCTCCCCTCCTGTTATTAAACACAGTGGTTTAAAAGGCCTTTCTTATTTTACTGTCTCTAGCATATTAGATTGAAAAGGAAAGGTGAAAATTCTAGCATTATGTAAAATCTTAAAGTGACAAAGAGTTAAGCAAAGAATTTTAGATGACTATACTAGCAGTTTGCCATTCTGACGGCAAAAGCCAAGCTAGTGCTTTAAAAAAAATGCAAGTTTGAAAAATGCAAATGGTGTTATCCAAATATGCAGCCATATGTCCATAATACACACATTTTGGGGGGAAATTTTTATAAAGATTTTTATCACAGAATTGTATCTCAAAATGGTAGGAGTCTTGTTTTTTTTATATTGTGTTACCAAGAAGACGGTATGATGCTGAAATTTCATTTCACAATCTTCTATATATATTATGGTGGGAAATACCGTATTTTTAGGTTTTCAGAGAAATTTGGCTCTACGTACTAATAATTCATTTTGAGTCGATGCTCTACTTCATCTATAATATGGTTAGCAATATTGTCCAAAATATCCAGATTTTAGTCATGATTTTTTCTGTTCTGACAACTGAAGTTTAAAACAGCCTCTACAAGCAAGTTAACGGCTCTTGGAACTAAATGTGTATTACTAAGGAAAAATATAATTAGCTTGAGTACTGATAAACTGTGAAATTTGGATAACCTCTAAGCAACTCTGCCCTGTTGATCACAGCATCCACAACAATAGGAAAGGGAAGCCAAATGCAAATGGAGAAGCCTCCAACAGGAAAATATCAATTAATCTTTTTCAATGGAGTTGAAGTCTGTGTAATCCCCTCGTTAAATAGTTTGAACCTTTCTCAGAGTAAACAAAGAAGGGATAGTGAGTGAAGCTGCCTCCCTTGTTTACATGGGGAATCTTCAAGAGGCTTAGGCATAGCCTCTCAAGACAGAGTGCTTCTTTGCTACTAGTCACTAATTACCCTCCTTTAACACTATTTGTGTAATAATAAAGACTGTTTTATTCAGACTTAACAGAAGAATACTACATAACACAACAATATTTTGCTCTTAAACCAATACAGTAAAGCGTATTAAAAATAATCTATGAGATCCTCATCAGTTCTTGGAACTAAACAAAAAATCAATTTCTAATATATGTTTGGCTAAATCTTTATTTTCTCACACCTCCTAAAAAGAAAGCTATTTCTACCCTAAGCAGCAACGCATGACGACAGTGCGAGAAGAGGCTAACTACGCAAGGAACTATTTCGGCACCCTCAGGCCTCCAGTTTCTGGGAAATTTCGGAGTTGGACGGAAGAAGAGAAGCCTGGAATTAACATGTGTTGTATCATATGCCAACCAATTTGCCCTTGATATTGAAGTATATGAAAGTAAATGCATTCTTTAGTCTACTTGTCAAAATGCTAGTATAATTCAGAACTGGCTTGATGCTTTCCAATGTTCGTATGATGCTAACTAGCTCATTAATCACCAATTACAAACATTTTGGTTTTTTGAAATTTTTGGGGGGTACCAGGTATGTCTACAGAAAAAGGAGGAAAGATTTACAATGCTATGTAACTGGGGTCCACATTTCTTACTACACTATTTATAATCTTGGTATTTTAGTGAGCTTTCCTATGACTGAATAGACATTAATATTAATAAGTTAATATCATATATATTAACAAGGCTGATGTTAGTAGATAAGATATGGACAAAAGCACTGATGTTCTTCTTGAAGTATTGTATATATAACAAGTTAGGAACTCCACACTCAGCAGCATGTAAAATAACAAAGATGTAATCAAAGTAGGTCACGAGTAGGAAACAAGAAAATGAAAGTTTTAACAATTTTAACTCTGCAAAAACTTTTGTTAATCCCCCTTCCACACGTTTTCAACAATTCACATTCATGGTGCTATGCCATACTTTCTCTGGACTCCACTCTGCGGACTAAAACATGAAAATATGTAACAGCACACAGGGCTCAACCCATAGGGAAATAATTGTAAAAACATCATCATATATTTTGTAAGTAATGAAGTGTAGACAATTTAGACATTTTTCTATTCTTTAACATCTATAATATTCTTTTGATAAAACTTTGGTAAATTGAGAAAATTGAAAGCCATCTAATGCTTTATCAATTACACTCATTGTTTTAGAAATGTCTTGGAAACCATAAATATTTAGATGTTACGTATGTGTTTCCATTTCCATTTGAATGCTCTACTTGCTGCATAAAAGTTAGAACTATGACTTTAAAAAACTAGATAAAGACAATGATATGACAGTAGGCAGCAGCTTAGTTATAGCTACTTTAGCATACTTTGAGAGGATATTTTTAAAACATCCCAATAAGCCATTTAAATCCTGAGAATTTATGAATAGGACATAATAACTGTACTATTACTTATTTTCATCTCTCTGTATATGTCTCAATATTTTATTATTTTATTTATAATTTACTGATGGAAATTTTATCTTAGTCTGATAAGACTTTGGGAAAATAACACACACACATGCATACATATGTGAGTTTGCATGCAAATTTAGTCAACACTATGATAGTCAGTAACTTCCATACTTCTATAATTGATAATGATCCTTGAGAAACAATAGAATCTTATTTTAAAAAGATATACACAGTAGATATTCTAATGGTGTGGTTAATCGTTAAAAAGAGAATGAATTATTTGCAGAGATGCTACAGCTCACTATGCGTAGGAAACCTTACTCAAAGTTTGCTTTTGTTTTGCTCTGTGAGGTTGATGAAATTCCACAGCCTCTAAATACAAAAGACATAATACTTATTAAAATCACACACAAAATATTCCTCTGCCCTTATGCTTGTTTATTTTTTCCAAGTTTCTGTTTGTTAGAGGTGTCTATTATTGGAAAATTAATTTAGGGATGTGTCTACACCTATCAGCCACCCATTTTCTTTCAGAGAGTGTGGAATGCTTATTGTTGGTTAAATAGGTGGTGTGTTGCCCAATTAGCATACACTTGAATTTAGCTGATTTACATATTTCTGTATCAACTATCAGAAGACTTTTAATGCCACTCACACTTCATTTATTGGGGGGGTAGGACTTTGTGTTATCGCAGTGATTATAACTGAGAAGTACCATTACATAGCAGACATAAATAATGCTCACTGATATCTTCCCTTTAGTTTGTATTTCTTAGGAACGTTTCTGACATTAAAACGACAGTTGTTTTTTCCAACTATTTCATAGTTTCATATGTTCCAGAGAGATATCACTATAAAATAGAAAATGTATTCAATATATTACACAATAGAATGAATAATTATGGAATTTAAATACAAATATTTGGCTTTTCTAGGTTTAAATCTTTTATAAATTGTTATAAATTTTAACCCTGACTACTGAACCAGTAATTTTATCATCTTTCTAATTTATATTATTTGTAATGCAAATACAGTCTCAGAATTTGTAAAAGAACTTTAATGCTTGCCAAATATGCATTCTCCTCCTGACACTCTTAAATGTAACATTTTCATATTATAATCATACTATATAAAATATAAATCAAGAAAGAAATCCATCCTGGTTGTTTACTCTCGTATTTCTCCAAGTAAGGAAACATTTATCATTTTTAATGGGACAGATGCTACTGAAAAAAGAAAATTAGACCATTTACTTTGGAACTGACAAAATCATGTTTTCAAAATATGAGAACTGGAAATAGGAGAAAATGCTCATTGATTTGAATAAGATTTTCATATATTGCTCACCACTGTCACCAATGACACCAATAAATCAGAATTTCCCATCAGCACTAGAAAACTGAGCTACCAATGTCGGAGGAGAGAAGATGGAGGTTTCTCTGTACACAGAAATGTGCTCAGCAATTAAATTACCTCAGGAACATCAGAAAAAGTGGACATTGCTAATGTTATCTGACTATATCAATCCCAGCGATACCTTTGAAATAAAAATCTAAGAGTTGAAACTGTAGATTTATCTTTTTTTATTTGCTTTATAAATAATACCATTCAAAATTTCCACTTCCTCCCCTCCTCCCATTTCCCTTGGGAGTCAGCCTACCTCAGGATCCAGCAATACCCTCTTAGATTTATCTTTTAAAGCAAGGTGGAAAAAACCCTGTTAAACCAAATGGTGGACTCTTTGGGTGGGTCTTTTGCTGCTTTCCTTTTTTAACAAGGGGAAAGAATGGAGTCCTCCTCTCAGTCCGGCATCCCTTGCTGTCAGAGAGGGGCGATGAAATACCTAAAGCAGGGAAGAAAGAAAGTCACAGGTGAATCACAAGTGGACCCTCATCAGGTTGTCATCATAACTTTCTCTGATGCATCACCACTTTTATTCTCTTCCACAAAGTATCACAGTAAAGTCAATGTCTTAGTCATACAATCAAAGAAGAATTCTAGTTGAGCTCATTTCTGAAATTGAAGTAATAGAATTTGTTGGGTGAAAAATGATGAACTGTTTTAAATTCATTTACATTGCTCCCAAAGAAGACAGAAAAGAAACCTGATCAAATATGTCCACATCGATTCACAGTCTCTTTTATTTTTATTTTTGCTTTGTTATGCTCATCTCTGCTTCATTTTGTGACAGGGCCCCAGTGTGTGGACTGGGTTGGTCTTGAACTCTCTCTCCTTCTGCTTCACCTTGCTTAGTGAGGAATTACAAGCAAATATCATGCCTGACTTGTAATATATGTTAAATTAATAGGCTTAACTTCCATTCTGATTTGAGAAGTTAAATACCCTGTTTTATCCTCCAGTTCTGTTTCTCCAATTCTATAATATTTGAAAACTGTATTGTAACAATTCCAGAATGTTGTGGTATCTAAAATACAAGGAAGAAATGTGAGTGGCAGATGTGTAGGTATGTACAGAAGTCAATCCCCCAGTCTCCTATAATATTCACTCTCATGTAAATAACGAGACCTCTACTTGTGTTACTGAGTACTATATAGCACCCACTGATTTCTTTTAATGCACATTAGAACCTATAAACTTTGGCATTATCAAATACAAAATGGTCTATGTGTCTGTCTATATACATGCATAAATATACACATATATTCATAACTATGTTTGTCCATGAGAGCGAGGGAATTACCTTCATTGTAAGATAGTAGACACGTACCTCATCAGAGCTAAGAGCATTAGCTGGATTTTCCATGGACAGATCTTATCTATACTCAAAGAAGTCTTTAAATACCAAGTGCATTAAAGAGTAGAATAAAATGAGAATTGGTCTATAACTCAAATAGTCTACATTTCTTTGTTACCAAAAGTCACAACCATGACATTGTAGGTCAAATGGTTATAAAAACTAGAAAATAACCATTTATTTCCCCAAATTTATGTTAATAGAAAATACTTACTAGATGATATTACTTTTGACTGATACATACCAGTGTTATTTTGTATGCTTGTATGCTTTGATGGTTGAAATTTGACATCCATTTTGACAATATAAAGCCTGAAGACTGAGTGTCAAATGGTCATAGCTCAGCATAGTTTTGGTCTAGCAGAGGACTCTGAATTATTTTTCAGAGCTTTAGCTTGCCTGGGACATGCTCAGCATGGAGCCAAGGAGCCTGGATCTTTAGAGAGCTGCTTTTAAATATGTACTGCTATTTGAAGGAAGTTCAGTGAATGAAGCTGTGGGATCTGCCCCTGCACAGAAAGATTTTCCTCAGAGTTCAGAGAGTAGAATCATTTTGACCTTTGTCATAGAGCAGGAAATGAAGAGTAGCACCATGGGTTTTGTTCATCCTTTCCCTGTCTGTGATTCTTACTTGTTGACCTTTCTGTCTTCTTCTATACAAGAGAAATGACCTCAATTTATCTCCCTAATCCTCCCAGAGAAGCACTGAACCTAACTTCTTGGGGTTAATTGTCTGATCCTCTTCAGCCATCTTCCTATGCAAACTCTTTGTGCTGTTAGAGTTTTCATCTCCTTGTTTACTGATTGCCCCTTAGTTGGACCTTAGTCAAACAAACAGCAGCCAAACAAAGGACACAAGCTTTTAGATAAGTAGATAGATAGTAGATAGGTGATAGAGAGATAGATACATAGATAGATAGATAGATAGATAGATAGATAGATAGATAGATAGATAGATAGATTGTAGAGAGATATATAGATAATAGATAGATGATAGATATTAAGTACATAAATATTTCAGAGAGAAATAATCTTTCTTCAAATCTTGACTCAAAATTAGATGTGTTATCGCCTTTGATAAAACCTTTAAAATATTCTGTCCAAAACTGAGTTAAGCTATTTTCAATTGAGAACTTAAGTTTTCAATTTATTGTCTAGCAGAATATTATAAAGTGCACCACTATAAATAAACTCTAATTTATATCTTAATCATTATATAGTTTATCTTAAAAGGTCAGTTTTATAAAAATTTAAAGTTAAATAATATATACTCAGCACATCTTTGTTTTGATAAACAGAGGTTTTATTCTGCCTTGGTGTGCACAATTCACTAGAATTCCATTCTATTTTGAAGGTCAGAGTCTCACACTAATCCTGTAGTTTATAGATGTGGTGAGATTGCACAGAGGAAAGATTCAAGTATCCTCTTCCCTGTACCAACCAAACCTGAAATTACAAGTGTGCTATGAAGGCTTACGACATAAGTGCTGGCTACGAATTTTAGGTACTCATTCTGCATAGTAAGCACTTTATTTACAGAGCAATCTCTATAGCCAACCTATCTATTTTCTGGTATAATAAACATGTGAAAGAAATGAATGAATACTCCATAAATTGTCAAACTTGACCATTTCCTGCTGATATAGTTTGTATATATTTGAGTGTAAAATAATATTGATGCATGGCCTTATCAATACTTAAAAGTTGTCTCAGTTGAGTTACTAATGCTGTGAAGAAACACTATGACCAAAGCAACTTGATGAGGAAAGGATTTATTTGGCTTACACTTCATTATCACTGTTCATCATAAAAGGAAGTCAAGACAGGGCAGGAACTTGGAGGCAAGAGCTGGTGCAGAAGCCATGGAGGAGTGCTGTTTACTGCCTTGCTTTTAATGGCTGGCTCAGTTTGCCTTCTTACAGAACCCAGGACAACCAGCCCAGAGGTGTTATCACCCAAAATGGCTGAGCTCTCCCCCATAATCACAAACTAAGGAAATCGTCTACAGGCTTGCTGACAACCTGAATTTTGAAGGCATTTTCTCAGTGAAGGTTCCCTTCTCTAAGATGACTATAGCTTCTATCAAGCTGTTGTATAGCTAGCCAGCACACAAGCTTTGCCTTGACCACAATGGCCTTATTACCTACGTCAACAATCTTTCCTTTTCCAACCATAAATTCACCCACAAGCACTTACTCTGTGAGATCATACAGATAAATTCCTACAAGAAACCAAGCCATGGCTCTTTAAACATTGGGGGTAATCCAGGTGTAGTAATAGCAGTGACAAAGATAACAAAACACTCTACCAACTGCAGCTTTGATATATCTTACATAAAAATGTTTTGAGAAAATATCCTAAGTATTTCACCCAGAGGCATAGAGTGAAACTAATTCAAATCCATGGTACTCTAAGATGGAATCAATTACCTTGGTTATTTGTCAATAGGAAATACTAGTTCATTAGCTCTGGACAAAGATGTCTGTGGGTTGGGCTTGTAAAATCATGCGTTGGAATTTTAAAAAAGTCAAACTCAGAAGCAAATATCAAGCATCTTTCTCCTATGCCTGCTATAGTGTGAAATTTTGATCATTTCAGTGTGTTTAATACTGAGAATTAGGCTTATCTTGTCCTAGAACCACAGCAATGGAGGTATATGGGAAGCTATATCTGAGAAGATATTATAAATGACTATGACTATGGGGTTATGCCATCCATAGAACATAGGGTGTTTCAACAATATAATAATTCAAGAAAATATTTGTGAAAAAATAGCTTACTATCAAATAAGGGGTGAGCAGTTTTTTTCTAATTTTTAAATTTAATTTTATTTATATATGAGTGTTTTGCTTGCGCTATGTTCCATACCCTCATCTAGTGCTTGTGGAAGCAGGAGGAGAGAATTAAATCCACAAAAACTGAAACTACCGATGGTTTGGAGCTAAGAATCAAACCACTGTCCATCAGGAGAGCAGCAAATGGTATTAGCCAGAGAGCCATCTTTCTAGTTCCTGTGTTAATGTTTTAATGTCAGTATTAGAAAAGCAAAAACAGTATACAAAATTGATAAAGAAACGCATTTTCATGTAATGAATTACATTCTCAAAAATGACAAGCAAAGATAGTAGAAACATAATAAAGATTTTCTATACTTAAAATGACGGGTTATTTTCATAACCTCAATATCTTTATCTTAAAACATTGTGTAATCATATTTTTTGCTTCAAAAAAAACAAAAAAAAACAAGAGAAAAATACCACATAGTTAAAATTCATAGATTTGAAAATAATTATATATGGTGGCAACTATTAAGGCTGAGAAAATTCCAAGTTTACCTTTTTTTAATTTGAAGTTTGCATGTAAAGCTGCATCTTGGTATATACCAAATTTTGAATAAATATGCTCTAAGAAGTAAAGCTCTTGGTTGATAACAAAAAATATACTGACAGTTACTACACTGTGATGTTTCTATCTGTCACCTTAAGAAAAATCCAAGGCAACCAATCTGGAGTCTTCTCCATACTCATGATCTGAAAGCCCCAATTGATTCCAGTTATCTTCTAAATTAACTCAAATCATAAGCAAAATGGCCATAGCCTGTTGGCTTGTCAACCTACATAGATGGGCTACAAATAACCTCAGAGGACTTAGTAAATTTCTAAACAAAAATAACTGGGCCAAAGAACTAACTTCACTTTATATGAAGTAATGAGCCATATACTTTAACTGTGATTTTACTTTAGGGCATGAAAAACCATTAGGTAACTTTCAATTTGTCAATCAATCTGAATATTAGTCTCTTGAAGTGTCAAGGGCCTTTTAGTACTTGTAACTATTTTATGTTTCTGTTGTGTTAACAATTTGACTTAATATCCCTAGTAGACAGTCAATTTTTAATTTGGGGGAGAATAACTACTCTTGCTTTTAGTGTAATCAACAGAGACATATTTTATATTGCAAAATATTTTCATACTACAAAAAATATAACTAAGTTACTATTTCAAGGTCTTTCAGCAGGAGAATAAAAGCATGTCACAGCTAAACAACTATTACTAGCATATCATGAAGAGCGGAGATGACAGCAAAATCATCCAGTGTATCAGATTAACAGAAAAGGTCGTGAGAAACCCCACAGACATAAAACACTTGAATTAAATGTTAAGGCATAAACAGCAAGTTATAAAATCCTTTTTAAATTATTATCTAAATTGCATAAATAAAGGGTGAAAAGAACAAGAAAAGAGGCCAATCTATAAAGTCAGTGTCTCTGGCACAATGATGAGTACTTTTAAAACATGTAGCCACGGGAACATGCAATACTTTGACATACAGGGAGGGAAAAGTCAAAACACCAACAAAATGTTTGGCATCTAGAATCAAAGAGAGTGAGTATACTAGAGGAAAAAGAGGTCCCTCCCTCACAGTCAACCCACTTCTCTTTTAATTAGGTAGCATCAGTAAAGAGTACTTTCAAAATGAGAAGACTTAAAGAATACTGAATGTGTCTACATTCATGATGGATTTCATAGTTCTAGTACCTTTATTTCAGATAGCGTTCCCTGTATCATGGCTGAACTGACATTCACAGTGTCAAGGCCTAAAAGCAGCAGCGTGCAGCAGAGGCACATGGAACAGTATTTGCATTAACGCTCCTCTTATGAAATGAATTTGAAAGAGTTTCTGAGTTGTCCTGGGGGAAAAAAAAAGCAGCCTCCCACAGCTGGCTCCTCTATTTTTGGCTTTTCCTATCCCTGTTTTCATGGCAGCTGAGAAATATTAATGTGAGAAAAGTATCTTTATTTTAGTCTTTGAAAAATAACTCAACAGAAAACCCTGCAACTTTATCAGTATAGGGTAAGATCCAGGATCACACTGCGGGAAGAGCATTGTTGGATCAACCTTTAAAATAGCGAATGCCACATAAGAGGACATGTCCCACTTACATATGACTTCCCAAAGCATATGCTATTTATATTTAATGCTTAGCAAACACATTCTACCAAAAGGTAAAGTATCCCTCAGGAATAATTATATAAACTAAATATATGATCAATGGCATAAAAAAGGCACTGTGGAGAATTTTACTTTAATCTATCACATTTTAACAAAAACAAATGGTTAACATATCTATTTAAAAATAAGCAGAACATGTAATTTTTCTTCTAAACTTTCCTTGGAACCATGCATGCACATTATGTTGAATAATTTATGCCACTTTTTTTTTAAAAAAAAGGTATCACCTATCATTATTTATTCAGCAAATGGGCAAAACAAAACACAAAAACAAAGCCAAACAACCCGAAACCTGAATGTACTGTCATGAAAGAGCTGAACCACATCCAAAAATAGCAACAAGTTTTATTGCATTTTATTGACTCAGGCAGATCATATGGCGAGTCATTTCCAGACCTATCGATAAACTCATTGATTCCCCTCATTCTTGTAGTCACTGGACTATAGAGAAAAGGATCAGTAGCCATTTGACCTTCATTGTGTATTAAACAAACACCAGATGGCAAGGATTCATTCAGGAAATCCATTCTTTCTTCTTCATAGTCGTGTTCACACTGTTGCTTCCCACTGAGCCTTTATCTCTATTTGTCATGGTGCCAGCACTGCCTGCACAGCACCTTTCATGCATCACGGCTTTCAAATCTTGTCCCATTAGTTTCATTTTGTTTCCATCATAAATAATCTCCCACTTTCTCATACACTCTTTCATTATCTAATAATGGGCTGGGTCACCATACAAAGGAGCCAAGTATTAAAGGGTTAGTGAGTACAGTTTGTCCACTTGGTTTCTGTCCAGTGTGTGAACTATTTATTAAATGGACAAATTTATACAGCTCTAAAAAGAGGAGACTTAGAGAATACAAACATCCTTATCCTACTAACAAGTTGGCTGGAACACTAGACATAGAAAAATGAGGACATTTGAATCTCAAATTGAAAACCTAAAGCACCATTCCCCATGAACATGGACCTAATTCAGCCTAATTATTTCTAGAAACACACAAAAGCAAATACCCTATCCTCTGAAAAATTCCATCACTATTTCTCTCCTTGGCCATTCCCTGGACTCATTTGGACATCTGCCAGCTGGCTAGATGTGTTGAAATGCTTTTAAGCAATAGCAAGTCAAGTCCTTCAATTCCAAGGGTGTTATCCTATGAGTAAATTCCACAATGACCAACAAGGGAGACATTTTTCCTTTTTTTTTTTTTGACAGTGTTGTATAAGACAAAATGAGAGTACCATACTTTGTGTTGAATTTATAGTGTAAAATTTAATACAAGAAGTACTCCCTGAATCCCAATAGAGTGGCCTTTCAGTATTCATAGGAAATTAACTGTTAAGCAAATAGAATGTGTGAGCAGCTAGACTCAGATTCTTTCCTTATTTAAAGAAATGTTACGAAGTTTAGAATTAGTGAACAGGGCGCTGAGAATATGTTGGTGCTGAGTGAAGTCATTCTAGCCCATTCTTCCTAATGGCAGCCAATTATCAGGGGATAATTGGACTGATAATGAGCATTCGAACTGGTCAAGAGGGCCCTCTGAGGCCACAGCACCCTTTCCCTCAGAAGGTCACCCTCTGTGTCAAGAACAGTATGTTGTAAAAAGAATCCACAAAAGGTTATATTTTTCAAAAAAAATCCATTTGTATTAATGAAAAATAAGTTTCTCAATGGCCAATTTAGAACAAAAGACAAAATAAAATCTATTTATTTAAATATGATGAGGCAAATTGTCTATTTGTTTGGCTTTTTTTCATTTCTTATTTTACTTTTATATAAAATATTTCTATTATATGAGATTGTTTAAACTGTGGTTAGAAAAATATTAAAAAAGACACACTCATGACTTTATATCCATGACAGAGTCAACTTAATAATTTGGGATTTAAGTACGTATTTAATGCGACTTTACTCATGACACTTCCAGCTGAGGTTGTTAAGCACACTCAGATTCATCCCCCCACAAACGTACACAGACACACACAGACATACACAATAGAGATATATCACATACAACAATAATGCATAAACTAAAATTAAAATATATAATTTTTATAATTATATATGTGTGATATTACATATTGTTTTGATATATACTATGAGCTATTCAAGTTAAACATAGCTATTTTATCAACTTTCTCATTATTTATGACAGAAACTTTGAAATTCCTTTTTATTGGCTTTTTGATTACACAATAATTACCTATGCTCATCAATCTGTGCTTGATGATTAGATTAGTAGTAAGCTGTACATTTCCATTTGTTTGTTCATTGTTTTTCTTCTAATAGTAAGTTGACTAACTAGAAATATTTGCTTTTCCATACAAACTTAAGGGTTGTTTTTAAGTATCCCAAATATTTTCCTGCTATTTTGATTAGAATTTCACCATGTATAGATATTATTGAAATGCAGATATATCAGATTTCACTGTGTATATATATTATTGGGTTGCATAGACATCTGATTTCACTCTGTATAGATACTATTGGGGTGCAGAGACATATGATTTCACTGCACATGTATATTATTGGGGTGCACGGACATCTAAACAGCATTGATTGAGTGTTCTTGTTCATGAACATAGACTGTCTCATTATTCAGTTATTATTTGTAGTTTTCCTCATATTATTTGTATTTTTCCTTATAGAGATGGCTTATACATAGTCCATTAGTTTATTCATAAGCATTTAATGGCTCTAATGTAGATAGAAACTGCTCATTCATTTCCTGGCAACCCAGACCCGAAAAATCACACAGAAACTGCATTATTTACAACACTATTCAGCCTATGAGGTCAGGTTTCTTATTAACTAAATCTTAAATCTTAAATTAACCCATTTCTATTATTCTGTGTATTGGCATGAGGCTGTGGCTTACCAGTACGTGTTCTGTTGGCATCTGTCTCCTTTGGCAGCTACATGGCATCTCTTTGACTCTAACTACTCACTCTCTCTCTCTATTTATATCTATTCAGATTTCCTGCCTGGCTTTGCTCTGCTAAGCCATTGCCCAAAAGAACTTTATTCATCAGTCAATTAAAGCAACAACATATACAGAAGGACATCCCACATCACTCTAATGATAATTTAAATGGAGATGTATTTTAAATCCACACTACTTTTGTCATTGCAGAGGAATCTTGTTGTCTTTATCATGATAAATGTGATTTCCATAACCTTGCTACAGCTGTTTATTAGTTTTAAGGCTTGTTTGTCAATTGTGACGCATTTTCTAGAGACACTATTTTGCCATTCATAATCAAAGATACCTTTTTCTTTCTTTCCCCCTACCCATATATCTTTTATTTCCTTTTCTCATTTTCATATTTGTTGATGTTCTTTTTGTTTTGTGTTGTTCTGTGTTGTTTTATTACATTATCTAGGATGCCCAGTGGTCAAGAGGAACATTTTTGCTCTGCTTCCAGCCTTATGGCAACCATAGGTTTCTGTGATATTTGACAAATTGAGCAAATTCACTCTATTTCCAGTTTTCTGAGAGTACTTACAAAATTCAAGTGTTAAATTTTAACAACTAAAAGATTAAATTAATTTAATATTCAAATGTTCAACTGGATTTTTATAATGAGTTCCACTTAGTTATACACACATATATAAATTGTTGGATTTCATTCATTACTATTTTAGGATATTTGCAACTCTATTCACAAGGAATATTTGTGCATAATTTCATTTGTGGTGTCTTTTGTTTTAATAGGCATATTTGTCTAGACTCCTTTGACTTAATTAATTTGGGTATCATTTTTGTGTGCATGGAACATTCACAGTATTCTTTCTTACAATTTTTGTTATTGTTGTTGTTTAGTTTCTCTAGACAGGATTTCTCTATGTAACCCAGATTGTTCTGGAACTTACTCTGTAGACCAGGCTGGACTCGAACTCACAGATATCTGCCTGCCTTTGCATCCAGAGTGCTGGAGTGAAAAGTGTGCACCACCACCAACACTTAACAACACAGAATTCTTTTAATACTACTTTCTATTAGCATATTTATTCTTTGAAAACAAAATATAAAAATGTTTTCTCCCTTCTATTTCCTCCACTATCCTTTCCATGCCCTCTCCTACTTGCTCTCTCTCAAATTTATGACCTCTATTTTTCATTACTGTTAAATATATATATAAATATATATAACAAATATTTTTGTGTATGGCATATTAATGTTCAATATGTATAGTAATGACTTTTGCTTCTGGTATTGCATATTTTATGTCTTGTCTATTTTTTAAATTTTCCTGAACAGAAGCTTGTCAATTTTATAAATCCTTTCAAACAACAAGCCTTTGAATTTATTGCTTTAATCCTTACTGATTTCAATTAGCCGTAGTCACACACAAAGGGTCAACATGGACACCCTAGTGTCCACACCAGGCTCTGGAGCTTGTTGTGTGGCACAAGCTGATCTTGAACTCAATATTCTCCTGCATCAGCATCCTGAGTTTTGATATTTCAAGTGTGCAGCACTACAACTAGCCAATTTAATTGGTTTTCTGGAATTTTATTTTTCTACCAACATTTTATTTACTTTGCTCAATAATGTAAGTGATAACTCGTGGTAGTGAAGGTTTGCAGCAATAGGAGCACTCTTCCATTACTGTTAGATTGCACATTTGTACAGCCACTAGAGAAATCAATATGGTTATTCCTCAGAAAGATGGAAATCAATCTACCTCAAAACCCAGGTATACCATTCCTAGGAATCTACCCAAAGACCTCTCCATCCTACCACAAGGACACCTGCTCATCTAAGTTTATTGTGGCTGTATTCATAATAGCCAGAAACTGAAAACAACCTAGATGTCTCTCAACCAAAGAATGGATGAAGAAAATGTGGTACATTTTCACAATAGAGTATTACTCAGCTGTTATTTATATTTTTAATAGTAATCATTCCAACTGAGATGAGAGGCAACCTCAAAGTAGTTTAAATGGCATTTCTCTCTTGACTAAGAATCTCAAACACTGTTTTAAATATTTAATGACTGATATGGGATTCCCCTCTGAACGCTGTGATTACCATTAATGAATAAAGAAAACTGGCTTGCCCTGATAGGGTAGAACAGAGCTAGGTGGGAAAAACTAAATGGAACTTTACCCAGTAAGCTACAGTCACATGGCGAAACACAGATTAATGGAGATGGGTTAAATTAATATGTAAGAGTTAGCCAATAAGAAGCTAGAGCTAATGGGCCAAGCAGTGATTTAATTAATACAGTATCTGTGTGGTTATTTTGGGAGTCTGGGAAGGCGGGAAATGAACAAGCAGCCTCCTTACAACAAATGACTATTTGTTTCCATTTTTATCTTTCTTTCTTATTTTAAAGCTTTGTGTTGAGTCTATTAGTAATAATATGATGGGTTGATTTTTCTTCTGTTTCGTATTTTGTATACTGTATAATAATCCTCAGCCTGACATATAACTGATGAAGATTTTCTCCCATTCAGTAAGATTTCTTTTCAGTCAAGTAACTGTTTCCTTATTCTTACAGAATCTTTTTAATTTAATAAGGCACCAGTTTTAAATTTGGGGGGTTAAGGACTGAAGAGATGGTCCAGCTGTTAGAGCACTGACTGCTTTTGCAGAGGATCCAGGTTCAGGTTCCAGTACACACATGGTCATTCACAATTATCCATAGCACCAGTTTCAGGCCTTTCAACACCATCTTCTGACCTCTGTGGTTACCAGACACTCATGTGGCACACATCCGTATATACAGACAAACACCCAGACAGATAAAATAAATGAAAAATCCATAAATCAGAGTAAATAAAAGATAAACATGTTTGTGAGCATAGTATAACATGAAAAAAGGAGAACAAGAAGGATTTAAGTATTAGGACATGAGAGAGGACTGAATGAAGGTAGTGGACATGAGTTATAAAAGATGACACAAAGCCAAGTATTAAACTCTTCATGGAATTTTTGGTTTAGGTGGCAAATAAATACATAAAATATATTTCATACTGAAGGCATAAAATTTAAGGTATACTTTACAGCTTCTATTCCAAATGCAAATTTAACTGTATAGAAGCTCTTAACTTCAGTGTATGGTGTTTCTATTTATTTGCAACAATTTTTTATAATAAAGTTGACGAAGTTAACATGGTAACAAGACTGTTTCTTTAATTCCCCAGTTGCCTTATTATTAACTTTTGGCATCAGTAATGTATATTTGTTACAACCACTACTAACACACTGTTTTGAACCCAATTCCATGTCTCACACAATATATTTTAGTTCTTAGTTAGTGATCCCTCCTTACTTGCCCACCTTAGTACCAGAATCCGATTGAATATACCAAGTTACATATGGTTGTTAGGGTCCTTTGGACTAAGTTTCACTGACACTAGTCAGTTTTCTTCTTTTGATGACCTCAGCAATTTTGAATTTCTGGGCTGAGCGCTTTAAACCATTCCTAGAGGAGTTTGTCTAATATTTGATTCATCATTATACTCAGGTCACTTGCTTTGGTGAGCCAATAAATGGCATATCATCTATATCCCATCTAGTCAGTCATTCCCACTGCCAGCAGGACCTTTCATAGTTGGTGATGTGTGGGCTGTCTGGCCATGACCATGGCTGCCAAGTGGCTCCACTGGAGGATGATTGCTTTGGACACATTTCCTGTGTTGCACATTCTTGAAGGAAGCTACTGAGTGTAGTCCTATTTTAAATATTAAGAAGTTATGTTCTACATTTTTGAGAGTGAAGTATCTACGCACATTATTTGAAATTCTTCTACAAAAGCTGTCTTATTTTCCCCATTTATTTACTCAATAACTTATTTAAAAATCAATACTAATTGCTACATATATTAATATACTAATATAAAGGTATATATTTTATATTTGGATAAAATTCAACACAACCTCATCAGCCTTTTGTTCTTATCATGGCTCTGTAAGTGCTCTTTTTATTTCTAATAAATACTGTGTCAGACACACACACACACACATGCACGCACACACACGGGGGTGAGCACCTTATTGATTCTCTGTTGAGATGAGGTAATTCAGGCACATCTTACATACTTTCTATCTTAAACCAACTGCAAGTTGCTTCTATTGTTTCTTCTAGAATTCTGTTTCTGTTTATTGGGAAATGATATTGGAAATGAAGGTTTACTTTAAACAATAGAGTATAGCATTGTAAGGCATCTCCACACAACACAGCGTGAGTATCTGAATGTCAGTCTATACAAATACAAGTCACACAAACACTCCTATACATGAACATTGTATCTATATTAAGGAAATAAGGCTATACACTGATGTTTCTATCTCTAATCCACTGTCAATTTATTGTGTTGATCCTTGTTTCCAAAATTACTCAATCAGTACCCTTTATCCCCACCAGTTTCAATGATACTGCCTTATGTTTTTGCAAGATGATTATATTTCATATACATACAGAAGACAAATGCCCATCCTGAAATTGCAGAATCTCTTAAGAGACTTTTAAAAATTTTACCTCTGTTATTTTATTGTTTTTACTGCTCTCTTCCTTAGATTTGGACAAATATTTTGTGCGTTCAGTTTTGCATTGGAATACTGGATAGTTATACCACCTTTTAAGTCATCCATGTTTTATCTGTGTAAATATTCCTTTTCTCCCCAAAACCTCCGATAATCTTTTTCTTTCTATCGATTTTATCTGGGCAATATGTCATATAGGTGAAATCAAGTAGAACGTGACCCTTCACATTTTTATTAAAATAATAAACATTTGTGAAATAGCTATGTTTGTTCATGAATTGATAGTTAATTTACTTTTATCTCTGAATATTATCATAGACTTGTATTCATTCACCATGGATAGACAGCTTAGTGGATCTTAGGTTTTGGTGATCATAAATAAAGGGTTTTTTTTATCAGAAAGAACGCGACTGCTGGATTACACTATGATGACCATCTTTCTACTGTGAGAAACCATCTAGTTGATTTCCAAGTGACGGGATGATCAGTAATGGTTGAATTTCCATTGCTCTACAGTCTCACCACTAGGTAATTTTGGGTTTAGTTTTGTTTTGCATTTTGTTTGGATTAGTCATTCTAACTCTTGTACAGTAGCAATTTGCTAATTTTATTTGAAATATTGACAATAGGTGATGCTGATCATATTTCTGTGACAATGTCTCTTATACGTATTTTATAAGGTTTCTGCTTAAAAAAATACGTTTAACAGATATAATCATGCTTACAATTTGTGCATATTAGTGTAATGTTTCAACATTTGTATACATTGAATAATGTTGAAAACAGATTAAATATGTCTACCTCTTCATACATTTTGGCACGTATGATGAAGAACCATAACTTGCTTTCTACTACTGTTTTCAAGTGTAGAGTATAAGTCTTGTTACTTAACATTTCTTTTTTTGTGGACTACCACACAAAAACTTTTTGCTCTATCTAACCAGGGTTTAAGAACACTCTTTCTTCTCTTCCCCTCTCCCTACTCTCTCTGAATTCTGATAAACATCATTCAATGCTGAACTATGAAATTAGCTTCTGAGATGATGCATATGAGAGAGATCATGGAAATTTGTCCTTGTATGTCTGGTTTATTTAACATAATGTGATGATGCCCATTATAGACATAGATATGGCCAATGTAGATATGAAACCTATAGAGATATTTTGCTTGTTTCCATTTCTCCACTATGGAAATAGTAAACATGCAGATGTTTCTGACATAGTGATTTCATTACCTTTGGATATGTACACAAAAGTAGAATTGCTGGATTCTACAGGCTTGTATTTTTAAGGATTGTTTTCCTTTGAAACTCATGACATGTTCTGTAATAAATACATTCCCAAAGATTTGTAAAGTGCACTGTTTCACATGTTCTCCACTGTCATAATTCTAACAATCATCATCTTACTTGAATGCGGTGATATCAGTAATGTTGGGAACTTTTCCTTACAGTTGTTGCTCATTTGTTTCTTTTTTTCCTTTTCCCTTCCCAGAAATGTCTATTTAACCCCTTTTATAATCAGATCATTTTTGTTTTTTAATTTTTATTTTACTTCTGAAATTTTCAGATCCTTAATGTGCCCTCTCAGATAAGCAGCATACAAATAGTTTCCCATTCTTTTGTTTTTGTTTCTTTTGAGGCCAAATCTTGTTCTATGTAACACAGGCTAGACTTGAAAACCAAAAGCTACTCTTCACTGAGATAATGCCATGTACCACCACAGTTGCTCTATTTTCTCAAATTCTGAAGATTTTTCTGTTGTTTGGAGTATTAATTTTTCTTTACAAGATATTTTCTAACATGATATAATTTCAGTTATCTACTTTAGCTTTTTCTGAAGTTTTGAGGCCTTACCTAAAAAAAAATTCCTCATTCATTTTAATTCTAGAAGAATTTTTTATTATTATTTCAGCCATTTTAAAATCTCTAACGTAATTTGGATTGATTTTTATTACTGGTAATAGATAAGGGTCTATCTTCACTCTTCTATGTGTTAGTTACTAATTAAGACAGTACTATTTGAAGAGGTTATGTTTTCTCCAATGTGCCTCCTAGCACAGCTTTCAGAATGCAGTTATCTATAGATGCATTGACTTACTTCTAGATTCTACTATTTGTTAAAGTATGCCTTCAATTTCATGCCAGTGTAGTGCAATGACAATAAACTGTTAAGTTTGAAAGTGTAAGACCTCACGTCTTTGCTTTGCCTCAAGATTGAATTTGCTATTCAGAATGTGACTATGTCAGTTTCCCTCAATTTCATGGAGCCAATTTGCTCTTGATATCCAGTGTTCTGATAAGTTCAAATAACGTCATTGATTTTCAGTGTTCAAACATTTTTTCATACTAGTGGTAAGAATGGCAACTGCTTCTTCTTCTTCTTTTTCTTTTTTTTTACGTGTTTGTAATAGTAACTTTTTAATCAAAATGACTCCAAAAAGAGATTACTAAATACCCAATACTGGATTAAATTACTGACTTCAAGGTTCTCTATTTGTTTCATAAAAAAGTACAAAAGATTTATTGATTAAAAATTCTGCAGAAACTTCATGCATTTGGAGTTGACACTAAAGATCTGATTTTCTCTTTTTTTTAAATTATGATAATTTTATTAAAGACTCTGGCAGACCACTTTGCATGCAAATATCTCTATTCTTCTGAAATTAAATAGCTGGGTCCCCAGTATTCTAAACACTTACACCCATTGATGGATTTGACTCATCTACAGCTACAATATAAAATCATACACCAGGGGAAATATTAGTTCCAGTGTCATTCTCAAGTCTTAGAAACCTTCATGCTTGAGCATATAAAACTAATATCACCATCCAAGCACTTGTTTCACTGCTTTTAAAAGTAGTGAAATATATGCCACAATATGTCTCACTCTATAGTTGAACATTTTATGCTATGACTGTAGTGACATCATTCTGCCTTCCACAGAAGGCTTTTGCTTAGAAAATCCAGCAGAAGAACAAAATTAACAGGAAACATCACTTTTACACGGAGATTAAAAAAATGTTAACATCTCCTGAACTGTATGACAGTCTCCTGATGGGAACATCTATGTCACTATAAAGTTCCAACAATGTGCAAACACATCTCATGAGCAGCTGCTAAACTGTGGTCACTGCTGGAAGATGGAAGATTTGGCAGCACTGAGAACAAAGGGTTTTTCCTACCTTCAGGGCTAAACTGTGACAGATAGTCTAGGCAAGATGAAACTTAAGAGACTTGTGACAATAAGGTACAGAATGGGTTTCTGATTACTTTTGTTCAATTCTCATTTTAGAATAATGCAGAATATTTAATTAACTAAAATTAAAATTTATATTAAAAATCTAAATAATGTTGTGATCATCCCAATATGAAACAGAAAAAATGGCCCTGGTTCACCCTGAGGCCTGTTTAAAAAACTGTGCAATTATCACTGGTAGATTGATTTTGTTACTAAGTTCTCACGTGTGCCCCCTAACTGCTAAAATATATATCTGGTTGCCAATTACTGACAACAGTAGAAAATGAATTAAATTCTCTCACAAGGACAGTCAAAGATATATGGTTAACTATATTTCTATAAGGGAATTTTAGCCTGTTTCATATATAGAGATAGCAGAAATAGTATTTCCTCTATCATGAGTAATCTAAGGGTTTTTCTTTTGAATGTGTTCACAGATCTATATGGATGGGATTAAAAATAAAGGAGTTTTGTAATATGTGTCTGTGTGTTGAAGGAGGGCTACTTGTTGGTTCCCAGCGGCTCGGCCGCTCAGCCCCAGAAACTGTATAATTTAAAACACTGCTTGGTCTGTTAGCTCTAGCTTCTTATGGTTAACTCTTATATCTTAATTTAACCCATCTCCATTAATCCATGTAGCACCACATGGCAGTGGCTTACCAGGTAGAGTTCTGGCATCTGTCTCCGGCAGGACTACATGGCTTCTCTTTGACTCTTCCTCCTTTCTCCCAGCATTCTGTTTAGCTTTCCCCACCCTCTGTTTCCCTCTAGCTCTGCTGTAGGCAGTTTCTGTATTAACTAATGATATTCACAGCATACAGAGGGGATTCCCACATCATCTTTGAAGATATAAGGTAAAATTATCTATGAAATTATTCTAAAAGGATAAAAACAACCTTGATCAAAGCATAGATATATATAAGCATATTAAGCATTATTAGCTATCTTAGTTACTTTTATTGCTATGATAAAATATCCTAAATGCAAAGACAGCTCAAGAGAGAAAGGACTGATGTTAGCAGACAGTTCTTAGAGGATACCATCCATCATGGTCAAGGAAGATATGGAGAAAGAATTATGAAGTTTCTGGCCACCCTACAGCCACGTTCAAAAAACAGAATCAATATGAAGTGGAGCCTGGCTATAAAGCCTCAAAGCCATCTGTGGTGATCCACTTCCCCCAGCAAGGCTCTACCTCCTAAAATTCCACAACCTTCCCAAACAGCTGTTCTAGGTGGGGACCAAATATTCAAACTTGAGCCTATTGGGGACATTTCTCCTTTGGTTCACAGCTGTAGCTTGTCAACATTAGTTATTGACCATAGAATGGAGCATGAAATGATATTACTACCCTAATCCCATCTTCTTTCCTTCATTCTGATATCACACAGCCAAACAAAAATATCTTCTTCTAGCCCCGTGCAATTTTGTTTGATATTTTTTAGCTACTACGAAAACCAAGATACAATTTGGGTCTGACAGAGAAACATAAAGTTGTGTTTATCCTTGTGGAAATATCTCTAAGTTATCTGTGTCTATAAAAATAAATCAATAAAAAAATTTTTATTATAGAGGCAGGACGGTGCTTTGTTCTGTGCCCAGTCATACTTGGTCATGATGCTCTTTATACCTAGGAAAGTTTAGGATTTTGAAAAACATGCTTTTTAAAAATTTTTCTTACAATTTTTAAATTAACAAATACAAAGAAACAGAAAAATTAACATCACAAAGAGCAAATTCCACTAAAAATTTCTAGTTTTATTCAGTTTTTTATTTCTCCCAAAAATAAAAGAGAATTCATCTGGAGGGAAAGTAAAAGTACTGTTAATATTAAATAAAAGATTAATATTTAAATAAATCAAACTATAATTATTTCATCTGATGGGGCTTAAAATATGATCAGTGCTAAATGTTTTTTGTTGGTTTTAATTGAGCTACATATTTTTTTCTGCTCCTCTCCATTCCTCTTCCCTCCCCTTCTACCCTCTCCCATGGTCCCCATGCTCCCAATTTACTCAGGAGATCTTGTCTTTTTCTATTTTCCATGTAGATTAAATCTATGTATGTCTCCCTTAGGGTCCTAATTGTTGTCTAGGTTCTCTGGGATTATGAATTGTAGGTTGGTTTTCCTTTGCTTTATGTCCAAAAACCACTTATGAATGAGTACATATGATATTGTCTTTCTGGGTCTGGGTTATCTTACTCAGTATGATTTTTCTAGATCCATCCATTTGTCCGCAAATTTCAAGATGTCATTGGTCATCAAAAGAACAAATAATCCAATAAAAAATTGGGTACAGACATAAACAGAGAATTCTCAATGAAGGAATCTAAAATAGCTGAAAGACACTTAAGGAAATGCTCCTTAGCCATCAGAGAATGCAAATAAAATTGACTCTGAGATTTCATCTGACACCTGTAAGAATGACCAAGATCAAAAACACTGATGACAACTTATGCTGGAGAGGATGTGGGGTAATGGGAACACTTCTGCATTGCTTGTGGGAGTGGAAACTGGTACAACCCCTTTGGAAATCAGCATGGCGATTTCTCAGAAAATTAGGAAACAACCTACCTTGAGACCCTGAAATACTACTTTTGGGTATATACCCAAAGGATGTTCAATCATACAACAAGGACATGTGCTCAACTATGTTCACAGCAGCATTGTTTGTCATACCCAGAATCTGGAAACAACCTAAATGTCCCACAACTGAGGAAATGGATAAGGAAAATATAGTATATTTACACAATGGAGTACTACACAGCAAAAAATAATAACAGTTAAATGTTTTCTTAGCATGTATGAAGCTTTGAGTTTAAGTTCCAGTCCACAAATGAATAATTGAATAGGAATAGAAAGAATTACATCCACAAAACCACAAATATGTTGTCTAAAGCAAAGATAGGCACTGTGTTTAGTATCTTTACAACAAACATTTGACTGTATATTTTAGTTTTAAATATTCTTGAATAAAAGCTAATTATGCAGTTTGAAAATTTATATTTTAGGCAGCACTAACATAGATGCTGTTTTCAGTTGCTATGATAAAATAACTAAAAGGAGAGGGATGTATTTTAGTTCAGAGTTAAAGCACACAATCCATCATGATTAGAGGATTTAAGGTGGACAGATCTTGCAGTCCATTACGGGTAATTAAGGTGGACAGAGCTTGAAGCAGCTGGTCACATTGCAGTATGGCATCTAGATTCAAGCATCCAAGAGTGATAAATGTGTATTAATGCAGATCCATGTTCTCCACTTTGTGCAATCCAGTATCCACTACTTAGCACATGGTTCCTCTCACTACTAATATTTGACTTAGCATATCATTAGCACAATCAAAATATTTTCCCATAGGCATGACAAGAGACTCATCTACCAGATGACTTTAGGAACTTTCAGGTTGACAACTAAAATTAGCCATCATAAATACTATGAAAGTATTGTATTGTAATTTAGGAAAAAAGGAAGTGATTGTGGAGGAATCATCAAAAAAAGATTGTTAAAATTAGAGTAACAGGAAGTAAATAATATGTTTAAATACAATAAAACTACTTATTTTTCCATTGGAATTGTATCTTCTTTAAGTAAATTACATTTTTATTTCAAAATGCATTTCTGAGCTTTGCCCTCTGAAGATATGTATAAAGCAATATTCGCTTCTTATGAGCACCTCTACTACCCATCATATGGCTTCTAAATACTGTAGAACATTTTACAAATGGTAAAGGCTACTGAGAGAAATGATATTTTTGGATTCTAATTAGGAAATTTAAAACATAAATGTCTTAGTTGTTTTTCTCAATAGTGGGATAAAATATCCTTGCCAAAGCTATTTATAGGAGAATGTACTAATTTTGGCTCACAGTTCCAGGGTATAGTCCCTCGTAGTGGAGAAGCGAGAAAACAAGAGGTTGAGAGCAGCTGGTTGTATTCTCTCTGCAGTCAGGAAGAAGCGCATAATAATGCTCTTTCTCCTTTTTTATAAAGTTCAGGACCCAAACCTAGGGAGTGGTGTTGCGCTCCTTTAGGGTGGGTCTTCCCATCGTAATTAACCTGTTAAACATAAAGTATCATTCCCCTCAATTGCTCATTGTCTCTTAAGTGATTCCAGATGCTTTCAAGTTGATAATCAACATAAAGTCCCCACAATAAATGCAGGACATTATAAGATTTCAATATCTCAGAAATCCCAGTGTCTCAAAGGTGATATTACAGAAGAACATTGAGGAAGAGGGGGAAGAAAGATTGTAAGTGCCAGAGGCCTGAGGCATCTGCCATGAGATAGTTTCTTCTTGATGATGATGATGATGATGATGATGATGATAAAGAGGACACAGAAGGAAGAGATGTAGGTAGGAAGACTTGGATCTGATCACAAATCAAATGAAAGAGGTTCTACATAGACAAAGATAACACAAGGTGACCACAAATAATTGTGACTATAATATATTGAAATATATAAACATTTATTCCATTAACCATAGTTCTTTTTAATCAAAGAAATAATACTCATGGATCAACTTTAAAGCATGATGAGAATTAATACTGTTTGTAAACAAGCACATCGATTCTACAGATTTGTAACTGAATCAGTATATGCTTAAATTTTAAACTTATATTGGTGTTTAGAGCAACAAACCAATGTCATCACAGTCATGGTGACTTAAACCACAAAAACAAACAGACACACAAATCTTATTTTAAAAATTGCAATTGGTTTTATACTACTCAGAGAAAGAATTACAAATGTCTTGCTGTAGCGCTAAAAGTTTATAATCTGCCCTCAAATATGGAGTCAAATTTCACCCTGATTATTTTTTCTATAAGTGTTCTTCTATAGCTAAATATTCAAATGTCAAATGTTTTTGGAATCATTTTTTCATCGCTACTAAACCTCCTTGCATTATAATCTCACACTCACTTAAATGGTTTAGTGGTTCTATTTCTGATGGCTTTTAGCCTCCAAGTACATTCATTTCTAGCCACTCCATACTTTTAACCGAAGGCCAAGAATGATTTTCCCTATAAAATTTTTTTCTATAACTGTATATTAGTTACTTTTATGCTGCTGAGACACCATGACAAAAGCAAGTTAGGAAAGAATGGCATAAAGTAAGGCAAGCAATTCTCAAAGCCCATCCCACACTGATATACTTCCTCCATCAAAGTTCTGTCTCCAATTTCCCTAAACACCACCAATATGGTACCAGGTGATCAAATGCAGACACTTATGGGTAATATTTCTTATTCAAACCATATATAACACTGGTCCCCATAAACTCTTGGTTATTCCATGATGCAAAGAACATTTAGTTAAAACTGCAAAGACTCCTTTGTCACAAGTGGCTGAAGACTCTTCAAAAGTGCAAAGTTTCTTCTGAGACAAAAGTAATCAGTTCACTACAATCATTTGTAAAATCAGAAAAAGAATGACATACTTCCAACATCAGATGACAAATAATGACAGAAAATACACATAGCCATTCCAAAAGAGGATACAGTGAGGAAAGAATCCACCAAAAGAAGATCAAAGTCAAGTAGTGCAAGTCCATGTACTAGAGATTCATGTTTGTTATTATCTGGGGCTTCACTGTCAAAAGACTTACTTGATATCACCCCTCCAGCTTTGCTGCCTGCAACATATATTTTTCCCAAGGGCTTGTTATACAGTGTACCTGTTTTCAAAGATGTCTCATGACTCTGATATCTCCAACATCTTGCTGTACCAGGCTTAAACCATAAACCTTCATGCAGTGGCATCTCACAGCCTCCTTCTAGGCACTCCAGCCCTGCCACATATTGTGTGGTGTAGTACGAATAATAAAATCCAGCCACAGAAATTGGGATTCAACCTGAAAACCAGAGAAGCAAAGTGGCCAAGCCACTAGAGAAGTCTTACCTCTACTAAGACTAGGCAACTGTAAACTAAGACAGTATCTCTCTCTCCCCCTCTCTCTCTCCTCTCTCTCTTTCTCTCTCTCTGTCTCTCTCTCATTCTTTTGTATTTTTGAAATAGAGTTTGTCCATAGTTTTGGAGCCTGTCCTGTAACTAGCTCTTGTACCCCAGTCTGGCCTTGAGCTCAGGGAGATTTGCCTGTCTCTGCCTCCCAATTGTTGGAATTAAAGGCGTGCTTCTCCTCTTATTTTATATTACCTCTAATGCTGGGATTAAGGATGTATGATTCCCTTGTACTGGAATTAAATGGCATTCACCACATGGATTTATTTCTGCATTGATCTTGTGTAGCCTAGGGTGGCTTTGAACTCACAAAGATCCATCTGACTCTGTCTCTCAAATGCTGGGATTAAAGGTGTGTACCATTATTGCCTGATCTTTAGTGGCTTTAGCTTTGCCTCTGGTCTTCAGGCAAGATTAATTTATCAAAGTACAAATAATGTACCACTGCAGTATGGCCACAGTGGTTCCCTGAAATCATGGAGGAGGAATTTATGCTTCCCCCAGTCTTGCAACTTTCTGGTCAATAAAAGAATCTCGAAGTAGATGGTATTGTCATGTTTGACTGACAGCTCTAGAGAAACCTTGGGCCCCTTGAACCCCACACGCAGCAGCTTCTGAGTGACTTTTGTTGGTTTTTTTTTTTTTTTGATTTTTGATTCTATTTGTTTGTTGTGAGACATGGTCTCTGTAAGTCTGCCTGTCCTGGAACTCACTATGTAGACCAGGCTGGACTTGAACTCAAATAAATGTGCCTAGCTTTGCCTCCTGGGTGTTAAGATTAAAGGAATGCCCCCACCCTGTGCCCAGTTTGCAGCTGCTTCTGTACATTGAAATGGGTGCAGAACTTTCCTAGGCAATTGCTTTCTCAGAGCAAACAATACTTACATCTCTCTTCTACAAGCTGGTAGCTGGGCATTTTTCTGGTGCCAAGGCAGAGCAGGAGGCTGCTTTTTCAAAGCATCCATCTCCTTGACAGTTACAGACTCTTTAGCACATGACTTCAACTTCACTGCAACCTCAAGCTTCGTGGCGTTTTGCTCACTCCAAACATCACAGATTTTATTTCTGTCCTACTTGTTGCTCCTTTACATGATAGACCTGCATCAAGCATACTTTATATTCTGCTGCCTTGAAGTTTTCTTTCTCAAAGAAATTAGTCCCTTACTTTTTAGTTCAGCCTCACACAAATTTTTGACATGGGCACCTAGTACTTTAAAATTCCTTACCAAAATATCAAATTAATAATATCCTGCTCAGATTTTAAGAGTCCTTTCTTGATGTGGGATTCTCCTCTGTATGCTGTGATTACCATTAATGAATAAAGAAAACTTTCTTGAGCCCTGTGATAAGGCAGAACTTAGGTAGGCATGGAAAACTAAACAGAATACTGGGAGGAAGAAGGGTGGAGTAAGAGAGAAGCCATGTAGCCTGTTGGACACAGATGCTGGACCTTTACCCGGTAAGCCACTGCCATGTGGGGATATACAGATTAATAGAGATGGGTTAAATAAAGATGTAAGAGTTAGCCAATAAGAAGCTAGAGCTAATGGGCCAAGCAGTGATTTAATTAATATAGTTTCTGTGTGATTATTTCAGTTCCAGGTAGCCGGGAAATGAACAAGCAGCCTCCTCCAACACTTACCCATACTCTGAAGCTTCATTACCTGGGCCTCCACTGTCTGAATTACTCTCATCATTCCTGTCCTCCAGTTCCTGCTAGACTGGCCCATTATACTCTGCTAACAGCATCGAAAGGCTTTCCAAGCCAAAGTTCCAACGTCTTACACATTCTTGTGTAAGACCTGGTCAATTTCTTCCTAACAACAGCCTCAGTTTCCTTACTTGATTTTGTATTAATTTCTGTTCTGTTGCTATGCAAAAGTACCCTGACAAAGACTATGTTATGGAAGAAATTGATCTGTTTTGACTTATGATTCCAGAGAGTTCTTAATAATCAGAAAGCACAGCAGCAGAAGCAGGAAACAGGCTGATCACAATGTGCCCTCACAAAGTTAGCAGAGAGAGATCAGGAAGTAGGATGATGCTACGAACCCTTAAAGCCCACCCAGGGGTATATTTCCTACAGCAAGCTTCCACTTCCTAAATGTTCTATCACCTCTCCATACAGCAGGGTCAACTGAGGACCTAGTGTTCCAATGCATGAGACTATGGGAGGAAATCTTATTCAAATGACAATAGTGACTATCTTAGATGTAAGGGCTATTTCTCTTGATATGTTTGTTATTCAAGATCTTTTAATTCCCTTACTTTCATTGTTCCAACACCTGTTCATGTGTCAGCTTATTTTAGAGTGGCAACTTCCAAGGTTCCTCTTCCTGTAAATGACCATCAAGTGGTAGAAGGGTTATAAATCAGCAATCAAAATTCTATGATTAAAGAATAAGAGCTTTGGCAGAAATAAATAAATGCCTTGAAATAATAGGGAAAAAAATTTATGTTGAAACACAGAAGAGGCCATGTTGGGGTAATACTTAGACTGGTCCCTTGATGTGGGGATATTACTGAATATGAAATCTGAAGATCAACAAATTTAGACTAGATTATGATTTGCTACAAGTAGATGTAAGCCTATTGGATTAAATGCTGAAGCAATGATGGTTGTAACACTTTATACATATTATACCATTCCTTTTTTATTATATACTGCAAATATTTATATTATTTTACATGCATCTTTTATTTCTATTTATAGATTTCCAAGTGAAATTTGGAAATTTAACAATCTTCTTTGAATCTTATTTTTCCTGAATTTCCTCACATATTATAAATATATGTATATATGTATATGTGTATGTAAAATTTTATGGTTGTTCTATAACAACCTCCTTCAAATTGAAAACCCCCACCTAGAAGGAGAGAGACTCTGGGAGTAAATAACTCACAAGTCTTGGGAAGTTCTTGAAGGAGAGAGGCTTATGAGACTCTGGGAGTAAATAACTCACAAATCTTGGAAAGTTCTTGAAGGAGAGAGGCTTATGAAACTCTGGGAATAAGTAACTCACAAATCTTGGGAAGTTCTTGAAGACCATAATATTGAACAGGAGGCATCAGCGGTCAGGACTACTGAGGAGAGGAGGCAGTTTTCATGAGGTGACACAAAGGCTGGGCTGCAGTTTTCAGTAACTTGGTGGTTTTTGAGTCATCCATACTCCTGTAACCTCTTACCCATACTCCTATAAAGAATCACAATAAAATCAGTTGTTCATCAAGTTGAACATTGGTGAAATTATTATTTTGTTACATCATTTGCTTCTACCTGAGTGACATTTGTTCATTTCTCCTTAGGAAAAGCCATACGACAATGGTTCTCCTTTTAACTCTTTAACATACCTCATTGCTGTTTCCTATGTACTTAATCATTCATTTCAGTCCAGTGTATCACAATGCAGGTACTGTTAAATGCCCAACTTAAGCCCAATTAAAGAATGGTATGATGGTTTCTTCAAAGTTATCTAACTGATGCGTATAAGAGCTATGAATCCAGAGGCATGACCATTTTCTTCAAAATTAAATTATACTGACTTTCATAATCTTTCCTCCCTTTGTCAATTTGAGGTGTTTCTTTTTCTTTTATATAAATCTTCTGTTGAGCTGTTTCTGTCCTTAAGAACTTTACACAGGCATAAATGCAATAACTTTAAGATGACTGATGGGCTGCTGGCTAATCTCTGTTGTTTCTACATTACTGTACTTCTATTACATGATTTATTCATTCAGCCAAACACTTTGTAGATGCTAGAGAGGTTTTCTACCTCAGATTCAAAACTGTTTCTTTTCTATTTATCATCACTTCATTTTTATGTTTTTATTCCACTTTTTATGTTCAAAAGAATTGTGTAATTTGATGTTATAATATTAAACTGCATTTAAAATAATTAAGTTTTGACAATTTTTATAGTAAACAAAACATAAGAAATACATGTTTCATGTAATGTAAAGGAAGAGTAAGTTTCTATCTGCTTCCTTCTGTTAGTGTGTATAATATGATTCTGTTATCAAATACTAGGGAATCCAGTTAATGTACACCTGCTGTAAGAACTTGGTATTTAAAAAAAAAGAACTTGGTATTTGTTTCCAGAAAGGGCTATGCATAAATATAAACTATATTTCAGAAGGAAACAATACAGGCCCTGTAAATAATCTTTCTTTTCTTGGTTTGAAATGCTTTTTTGTTTGGCAGTTTAATACATTAATATAATGCATTTCCTTTCTCACCCCCGTTCCCATTTGAGCCTTCCTCCTCAAGTGCACTAATACTTTCTTCTTTCATATCTATTGGTGATAGTCTTTAAACAGAGAATGATTTCAGCATTTCTTCATAGGATGCTTAATATGTAAAGGCTTCAACTTTCTTTTTCTTTTAACAATATTAATTGGCTTTATTTTCAGTTTTAGAACTGAGCAACACTTCATGTATAAATAAAATAAATATCCTCCATCTTTCTTTCTTTAGCTTAGGTGAATTACACAGAATGGTGAGCTATTCTATGATAGATTCCTTCAAAAATCTTATCTCCCCTTAATATACTGATATTAGATGAAACTATCAGTGAGTTATTGAGACACATTCCCTGCTCTGTACATTGCAAACTAAAACTGAATTGGGCACTTAAGAAAACTGCATTAACTCTTCCAGGCCACCAGGGTACCATTTAAGGCCCTCTTGCAACATTTTCTTTAAATCTGGTTATCATGGTGTCATTTAACCATTTTAGAACACTGAAATTGATATTTATGAGATGGATTCCTAGTAGGCTGAAAGAATTAGTGTGGTCCCTCAAAGTCTATGATCCCCTCCAAACCCAAATGGTGAACTTCTTTCATTAGCTCTGTGACTTCCAGGTCCTAGCTTCCAGGTCCTCAGAAAGGATGTACATTTGATAAACGAAATGCAATCAGTTAAATTCCACCAAGAGATCACTCAGAATTATTGCTTGAGAAGTTATCCTTGTGTTTTTATCGTTACAGTCTCGTTTTTAATGCCCAGCTCCAGAACCACTGTGGCCTATTTCCTAGTTGCCTGTTCCTACCAAATGATGTCCATCTAAGGGAAATCGCGACTAGTTCTAGAAACTTGTACATAGACGTTTCCTTTATAAACAATCCAGGAAAAATGGAATGTTTTAGATAAAGCTGTTCTCAACTATCTGTGACTGATAATTATTCTTGCTTCTAAACACCTGCATATTTTTATACATGCAAAACAATCTCCCTTTCACTCATCTTCTTGAATGTGATAGGATTGGGTGAAAAAATCATCTAGCTGTTCTTTGCCACCATGTAAAATCTTTCTCTATAACTAGGTAAACAATCTTTTACCTAATCTTTCAAGATTGCAAAATTGTCATTATGCAGTATTTTTATAGCCCTTAGCACAACTACAGAAGCTGTGTGGGGAACTATTTACATTGCCACTTTCCATGACACCTTAATGAGGTGAATATTATCAAAAATGAAAAAAGTACAGAAAGAAAATGTTTTAATACATTAAAATAAAATCTAAAAAAAAAACCCCAAATCTACATTTACATTTCTATTATGGTCTATTTTTAACAGATTCAAATTCCAGATATGCATTTATTCATCAATCCTGTATAGAACTTTTTATAATGTAAGGAGTGAGATTATACCTTGTGATGTCACACTGCTGTTGCTGACAGAAGCTTCCTCTGCAGCCATTTTCGCATCACTGTTCTGGGTTTCCTAAGTCTAAAACAAGGTAATGAAAATGGGGGAAAGCAATATTCTAGATGAGGGGAAGCAACGGTAGCTCAGATTTTATGAGGAAATCCAGTTTTAGCTTTGATTGCTTTACGTTCACAATCAGTTTTTATTAGTTTCTATATATAAAAGCATGGTACTTACTGTTCCATTTCCCATCTTCCTCTACAAGTAGGATGGCATCGTTTGGGCTTCAAACTCCATTCAAAATGCCATGCTAACTATAAAAATGGGTTTGTTTGCACTTATATACTTAGCTCCTTATTCAGGCCATTGTATGCTTTACACATCTCATAACCAAGATCTATATTCTGTGTGCTTGCAGCAGTCTTATGTGGGTTTGTCTCTGTGCCAGATTTATCTTCGTATTTCCCATTATAGCCTCAAAGAACTGTATTAAGGAAGGCTTTCTTCTCAGTTCCTGCTTGTGATTGCTAACATATCAAATTTATTTCTTCATAATCCAGATCATTTTCCAGCAGCTTTGAGGCCTGCCTGGAGTAGTCTGTTAGAGAGCTCATAGTAACCCTACACTGACAGACCAGAAAGCCCTTCGACTGTCACTTTATGTCATTAACAATTTTCTAAAGCCATTACAGATGGGATGGACTGATTAGAACTGAGGAGGGAGGATCCTTTTTCCCAGCCAGAAGTATCCCCTGAGACTGTCACGCCGTGTGAAGTTTCTAGTGATTAATGGGAGGGAAATAAGGCTGCCTGTCCAACAGTTGCCGTAGACATTATTTGAAAAAGAGCCTATTTATATTTGGTGGTCTCTCTGGATAACTAAACATGAGCTAGCTAGCATAAAATATGGATAGAAGAATAGCTTGCAAATGATGCGGTCCGTATTAGTTTTCCACACTAAGGTTGGATTTTCTCTCTCTCTCTTCGCTTTCATGTAGCTAGTATAATTTAATGTCAGTGCTGTTGCCAGATGAAAGTGTTTATCTTACCCTGGCCTTTTCCCTCCACTTCTGCTGTTTTATTTCTGTAAATGAAAGCTACAGCTGGAATATTGTTTTACTGCAAATCTCACACCAGCACTGTCAGTTGTGATGTGACACCAGAGATTCTTATCTGGAAGTTGGGCTGGAATTATTAAACATTCTCACATTGTGCAAAGTGTTGGGGATGAACAGCAGTGCAGTGAGGTGCATCCAACACTTCTGTCTTGCCCACCTGATCCTGGAAATATGACTCCTTTAAAGGGCTAATGTTCACTTGCCATAGCTTTATAGAGAGAAGTGACAGGACTCAAGAAGTAACATGAACTGAAAATTAGAGTAACTTCCCATCCCTCCATCTTAATGCATGCTTTAAAAAGCAAACTTAATGGTAGACATTGTTTGAAAGGAAAACATTTGACTATTTATGAAAAAGAACAGTGGGAATTTTGTGGAGAAAAATTGCTAACAGACTAAATATAAAAAAGTTTACTTTTATTATTGTCAGCCAATCCGATGACTATTGATTCTAAAGCAAAGCATTTTGTCAAATAAAGATAATTCTCACGGAAACATATGTTCATTCAAATCATGCCAATACATGCATAATTATACTGTACTTGCCATCTTACCAATGCTTAACAAGATGCTGTATTGTCATATTCCATGAAGTCTGTGAATGTGAATCATCCCAACACTCATGGGCCCTGCAAAGAAATATAACCATATAGTAAGTAAGTATATTACAGTTTGAAGTTTTGGAGGCTGAGCACATGAGACTTGATGATTTGTCCAGAAGTTCTCAGTTGGCTTTGTCACTCATGAGTTCCTGAATTTCAATATTGAGACATTCTGAAATCACTGTTTCAGAATCTTAACTTCAAATCCATGTGAAAGGTCATGGACATTGAGATGTGTTACATCAAAATTAGTCTTGCATTAGCAGAAAGTTTTTTTTAAAGTATACAGAAAGAGTCAGCCATTGCGCTTTATTTAGGCTACAATTGTTCTCCTAGAAAAAATAAGATCACTTCCTGAATTCTTGTTTGGTACCAGAAGGAATGTATAAAGTGACATATCAAAGCATTCTGTTTAATTGTAATTCACATAAATCAGTTAAATTATTCTACTTAAAACCATAATAACTAAGTTTATAGACATAATAAAGGGTATACAGTTACATTTTAATGTCACATAAACAATTATTTATTTTCAGTATGAAAGTACCCCGAGTACTGCAATATCATTGTTACTTTGATATTTAAATATAATCTGCATCCTGTATTCTTTTCTGATAAATCTGGTGGGCTTAATCAAAATTCAGTTTAAAGAAGATGGAGAATATATTGAAAGTATGATAATGTTTAAACAACTAATAGCATAAAAATGGGAGGTACAATTACTCTTGGATTAGACTTGAGTCATCAGCATTTAACACATTATCCTTTTCTCATTTTACAATTTATGTTATCTTTACAACATTTACTATAGACCTAAATTACTTGGGAAATGTGCTTGCATTTTTGAATGTTTTATATTTTTAAAAAAATGGAACTTGAGAGACAATGGTCTAATGGGTTCCCTGCTGTCAGACTGAAACATGCCAAGGGAGATGAGTAACTAGCCAAGACCTGACAAGGCAGTAATATCTTGTAGATTACAGCATTGCACAGGGTGTATGTAAAAATATAGTAGCTTCCACAGCAAGCAAATGAGTAGAGTCACACTGAGGAACAAAAAAGGAGAGTTTTCAAAAAATGGAACAAAGATGGCATGAGCTTAGGGAAAGGGAATCACAGGCAACAAATACAAATTTTTACTCCATGACAAAGTATTACAGTTCAAGTCAAATATGGCTTTTCCTCAAAGATTATACTATTATCTTAAAGGTTACATTGAATTTCCAGGCATCTCAGAAGACCTAAGCAATGGGCAGAAAGGCTGTCAGATCCCACATTCTGTAATCTTGGTTTGTTTAACTGTCCTAAGTAAATTCTCTTCTGTTTGTAGAAATTTCTCTTCTTTTTATTTTGATTCAGGTAGTCACAGGTACAGGGCGATATAGAGAGAGTAGAGTCACTTAATACACAGCTCATGGGTGGTACAGGTGGAGATCAGGGGCCCATTTGCAAAAGTTCAGGCAGAGAGTCATATGCTGTCCTGGGCAAGTTATCTATTTTATTTAGATACTTCAAAATAAAAATGCTGCTACTATTTGTTTCTTTTATTTCTAAGGCCCAAGAGGAAGTATTTCTTTTCATATACTATTGTTTTCTTTCATAAATTAACTGTGTACTTGTAAAAAAAAAATCTACAGGGTACCAAGTAACTTAGCTGTACTGATCCAGAGCTCTAGAGCAACTGGTGGATCACTAAAGAATACAGTCTGAGCGATCACATCTCACTAAACCCTTTTAAGAAGGATGTTATTCACATACTGACACAACTTTTAAGCTATTTTTTTGCAGGTATACTCTAAAGAGAAGGTTAAAATTGAGATGATTTTGTCAGATTCGCCTGCAGAATATGATGTCTTTGAAGTAATGACAAACATTAAATTTAAAATTTGGAGAGGTAAGGTGTTGGTCAGAAGAAAATAAAAGTTTCAAGACCTCATATCTTCTTGGCCTGACCTGTAACAGCATCTGTTCTTGTCTCCTTTATTATTATTCTTTGGTAATACTAGGAAGTCACCAAAGCACATGAACTTCCTATGACCTATTTAGGAGACCCAAACAATCTGCAAATGGGTATTCAATCATTCCTATGGGGCTACGTATGACAGAGAAGTCCCCTTTTTATTTATTTTATATCCTCTTGCATGTGTGCTTTTACATACAGTACTTGGAAGACACTGAGGAAAGATGATGGACTGAAATGCATCTTTATATATTAGTCATGGATACAGAGGCAGGGTCGTGTTATTCTCCACTGCATCTGTGTTAATGGATGCATTTTCTAGCCTGTATTACCTGTGGGCTCAAAGAGGCTGACCTTCATAAGATCAGTTTCCTAGATTGCCTGGAATATTCTACCCAAACAGGAAGTAAGACTCAGAAGAGGATGTGACCATTTAGGGATATACAAAAATGACAAAAGAAGACAATGTAATTAGGAGGTTGTACCCGTAGATAATGGGCATCTGAAGGCAGAGGGCTCCCTGTAGGAATCTGACATTAGTCTTACAGGTAACAAAAAATATAAGACTAAGAGAAACTACAACCAAGACAGTTATAGAATTGATAGGAAATAAGGAGAAAATAACAGCAATAGTATGTGTGTGCTGGAAAGCATCATCTGAATGGGTCAAGAAATCACAAGAACTGTTACTAAGAGAAGTTCAAACAGACCATGAGCACAGCAAGTATTCTAAGAGTTATTTTTTAAAAAACTAGAAAAAATGAGCATAAACAACATTCAAAAAAAGATGTGAAAATCCAAGTAAATCCTGCAGTTTTGTATATTTTCTTACAAATTGCAAGTTTTATGTGATTAATAACACTTTCCATTGAAAAAGTTACCAGTAGCCTGATTAGGATACCATGAATATGCTGAGGGACCACATTAGTGATGGGGAAACTGCCTCCTTCCCTTTCACTTCCTTCTCGTCCTACCTCAGACTTGTTTTTCAGTTATTTATGAATAGACTAATATCTCAATTATTCATAGTTATTTTAGTTAATCCTACACTACCTATATAAATTCAACCCAAACAAAAAGAAATAAAGGAAAATGATGCATAAAAACTCCCTCTTTCTCTGAAACATTGATCAAGATTTTAATAAATTTCTCACCTTCCCACACTGGAAGAAAAATTATCAATATTTTGTGTTTAAGTTATATAGTGACAGTAAAACTAGATGTCTCAACATGCTCTGTTGTTGCTTTTAATAATGATGCAGAATATATATAAACACAATCAAATGGAAGGACCTGGTAGACCAAGGTTTGTGTTATCATATTATCTTTAAAGAACCCTCCCAGCTAGACTATATCTAATATGTCTCTGAATTTAATTGTATTTGCTATACATCTACTTCCTAAGAGTTCATTCCAAAAATTCACTTAAAAGAACTGATGAACTGATTCACATATTAAAAAGGAAAAAAATACATCCTATCTCTCCTGAGAGCTCTATAAATAAATTTTAAAATGAAGAATATTAGCTATGTGGAAGGATGATAACAATGGTGATTATTGGAACTAGCCATATTCCTAAAAGGATAGCATACACAGGAATTGTTTTGGACAAATAAAGAAATTATTATATAATATCTTCCATTAAAGTAACATGTATAGACACAATCTAGATTCCTGTGATGTTTAATTTAGATGTTTTTATATGTCACTAGCCATGATTTCAAAGGAATTTATATAGCAGACTGAATTTTAAAAATAGCATCATTGTTATTTGTGTTTCATCTTTTAAGAACTCTCAGTTTCATTGATTAAACCAGGTACTGTTTGGATTACTTGATTTTAGGTATTTAGTTTTTAGAGTATGGAAATTCCCCTCCCCCACCCCAGAACTTAGTCTAGAGCTATCATTGCTATCATACTATCAGCTATACCACTACTCCTCAATGTAGGAATGTACAAAGATGTGATAGACATATAAAATGGAGTTTCAGCCATGCAGTGGTGGTGAACACCTTTAATCCCAGCACTTGGGAGGCAGTGGCTGGCTGGTATTGGTGAGTTCAAGGCCAGCCTGTGTTGTAGCAGGCTGCTTGTTTGTTCTCGGCTGCTCAGCCATGAGATAACCACACAGAAACTGTATTAATTAAGTCAATGCTTGACCTATTAGCTCTAGCTTCTTATTGGATAGCTCTTACAACTTAATTTAACCCATTTCTATTAATCTGTGTATCACCACATGGCTGTGGCTTACTGGGTTGTCTGGTGTCTGTCTCTGGCAGGGCTAAATGACTTCTACTGACAAACCTTCTTTCTCCCAGCATTCAATTTAGTTTTCCCCCCTACCTCTATTCTCTCCTGCACAGGTCAAAGACAGTTTCTTTATTCATTAACCAATAAAAGCAATACATAGACAGAAGGACTTTCCACAACAAGCCTGGTCTTAGAGCTAGTTCCAGGACAGCCAGGACTACACAAAGAAACCCGTTTTGAAAAACAAAAACAACACAAAATAAAACAGAAAAAGGAGTTGCATTCATTCACATGAAGATTAAAATTATGTTACTTTGAGAGAAATGGATGGACTGGCGGTTACTATATTTAGGAAAATAAATTTTAAATGGCAGAAATTTCATATTCTCCATCAGTTGTGGATCCAAGATTACATAGAAATGTATAAACTTACTTTGACACATGACACCCTAAAAGTGAGACTGTCTGCATAGTGAAGGCAACTGCAAGAGGGTAGAGAGAGTAGAAACATGAGAATAGAGATATGAATATAACCAAAGTATTTGATATACCCAGATAAACATGGTTCTAGCAGATCTAGTACCATACACGATGAATGTATTCCATTAAAGGTTCACGTATTAAAATAAAATCTTCAAATAAATGTAAAACACCCAAAGGAAAAAAAATCAAGTAAACAGAAAACCAACATTCCATCACTGCCATTCTTTATAAATATGCGAGGACATTTCAAAGAACATGGTAGAAGCACAAATTAAAAAGGCTCTTCAATATTGCTCAGGCTATAACATCTAATTAGCATTTCTAGGTCCATCATTTCATCGAGATGAGTGGCACCATAAGGCAGCTCATGAACATGACAACAAAGTAATTTACCTTTGTCAGATATCTGATTTCAGTCTAAGTGTTCGCTTCGCTTAATAAATCTAAGTGCCACTTAACATGAGCACTTCACTTCACATTTGTCTTCTGTGCAGTGCACTGGTTGTTCTGTTTTACAACAGAGGTCAGTGTGGGTGTTCATTTGAATCTTCCCACTCTGTGGGTATCCTCATTCTCATGTTCGAAAAAATAATTATGAAACGTGCTACTTGCATTTCCATAAGACATTTTCTTCATTAAACACTGTACTAAAACTTTAGCTTCAAATATTATTTTCCGTTGACTTGTGTTGATCTAGACATTTTGAAAATCACTTTGTTTGTATATATTACAAAACAACCACCAAATGACACATGAGGAACATTTAACTTCAAAACCATGACTATCCGTCTTAAGAAATCACATATAAGATGTATAAAATATTTAGAGTGAATGAAGAGATTTTCAAATGATGACAAGTTTCATTATGATTTATTAAGAATAGCAACATGTTTAATTTCAAACCTTTATCAATGGAGGTTTGCTATTTGTTATTTTTAATTGAATTATCTTGGCTCATCATCCTCAGAGTGGGGATATTAAAAAGGTTTAACATTTACTGTGATCTTGATTGGTTTTGTGGTGCTGGAGGACAGGCATAGAGCTGTGCTCACGTTGAGTAAATATGCTATCAGAAAAACTTGCATTTTCAACTTTTTCAAATGCTGTTTTCCTTAAAATTGTTCTTCAGCAATAGGTAACCAATTAAAATCTTTATCTTGAATAAAAATTGTAGTACTTTAATTTTAAGTCAAAATTGGACATTGTCTTTCAGAGCTTTAAGAGTGATTTGAATAATAACATCCTAACAACATTAAGGCATCACTTACAGAGAACGAGTACAGTTAAATAGTTATTTCATTCACTCAAAAATTTAAATCCAAGCTTCTTTCTTTTTTGAAATTTTATTTATTTTTATTTTGTTAATGTGAGTATTTGCCTGTTTGTATATCTGTTCACCAAACACAATTAGTGTCCACAGATGACATATGATGACATCAGCCTACCAGGGGCTGGAGTTACAGATAGTTGTGAGTCATTATGTTGGGTGCTTGGAATCAGACCTAGGTTCTTTAGAAGAGCCCCAAGTCCTCTTCACTGATAAGACATCTCTCTCCCCCTCTTCTATTTTTCTTTATCTTAGCTTTTCTCTCGTGGAAAAGGAGTTTGCCAAAATATAAAATTATAGTCTCCTATGGCTGTTTGCACTTCTGCTTTCCTCTCCTATCTCTTATTTTTTGTATTTAATAACATATAGTTCTTGTACATTCAAGTGAACCTCAGTGTGACAGTTTTAAACATATGTGAACCCATTCTACCTTTGCCCCTCCCAAGCCCTGGTAATCAGTACTTCACTTTAAAAAATGACTTGTATGAGAGAGAAAACATAGAACAGCTTTATTTCTGTATCTGCCTCCTTTTGCCAGTACGCTGCCTCCTCTGTTTGTGGGTTTTTTTTTTTTTAGTCAAATTTATACATGAAGACTCATGTGATATATCAGGGTGAATATTTATCTCAAGAGTCTAAATAATGACTAAACCATTGGATGTCATAACTGTTTAAGACGACGAGTATTTGAAATTTCTCACAGGGAAGCTTCATTTTCTCAACTGAGCAATTATACACAAAATATCTGTCTATGTCCTCCAACAAGGCCACACCTACTCTACTAAGGCCACAACTCCAACAATGTCACTCTCTGTGAGTCTATGAGGGATATTTTTATTCAAAATGTCTCAGTGGACTTTCTTTAAGAGAAGTTTTCAATATAAGATAAAAAGAGTCTCACAAAAACATCAAAAAAGCTGAATTCTTAGTAAGAGTGTTACCATTTCTAAAACTTTCATTTACTCTTTGAATACAGATGGTGCCTTTAAGAATTGCAAACATACATAGAATGCATTATGATCGTATTCATATTGATAAGAATCCCTTGTCTACTCTTGCTGTCTCCTTTGTTATCCATCAGCATTTTCCACCTCACTTTTGTTGTTCTGAGACAGGTTGTTGGCCTGAAATATACTTTGTAGTTCAGGTCTTGTTGTATGTACAGGTGTGCAGTCTTATTCAGGTAGTCACAGCTGTATTTCTATTAATCCCTTGTAAAAAAAAATCTAGCCTCTTTCTAGGAAACGTGGGCAATAAAACAGCAGGCTTTTATATACACCAATGAGCTACAGATAAACTCAGAAGCATACAATATGAATAATAGGCATCTCAAAGTTACCCACTGAAAGGAGAGCATCTGAAAAACTGACTTAAGAACTCTAGAATATTTCATAAGGCCCTGAATGAATTAAATATTTTTCTCTAGATACTATATTCATGTAGCAATTACCCACTTAAAATTCAGAGTTCTGAAGGACATTTTTTGTTATGACTTAGCAAAATAACAAAACTTCTCAAATTAATATTTAGGCATGTTTTTTCACTTTTCCCCCCAAAACAATGATGATGGAAAACCATTTTTCTCAGATATATTTTACACTAATGTATGTCTGCTAACCACACAACTAACCCAAAAACTTTTCTAAAACATTACAGTAGGTCCATTTGTCCTTTGGTTCAGCAAAATAAATATCTATCAAATGTTTTTTTCTCTTCAAAGGATGGGCACAGCTGTAACCCTTTGCTCCAGAACATGAGAACTATACTTAATTCATATGACTAACCTAAATAATTTCTCTAGTCAGTAAACACTGCAAGAACTATCCGCTTATGCTATCACCAATCATCAAATTTAGAATAAATTGACCTGCCAGAATTAACAGAAATAATCACCATTGGAATACTGTGTATGTATATATTATCATTTTTCCAGATAAGAGAACTAAAACAATGAGAGCCAAGTCAGTTGTTCCATTACTAATAAAGCAAAAAAGTAGGACTCAATGTTTCCTCTGATTTCCTATGAATCTCAAGAGAAAAAAATTATGGGCAATTTAAGTAAAAGGAAGTGTCAATTCTCAATGGCATAATTATGAGAATCCTGTAGATAATAAAGAGTACCCAGAACCAACCTAAGATGTGTACCTTTGTGATACTCTGAAAGCTGTCACATAGCTCACTTCCAACAATGATTTAAAAATAGAAGAAATATTCACAAAAAGATATAGTTTATCTTCAAATTTTCTGACAAAAACCCCAAAGAAGAGAATGGCATGGGCCCGTGTCTTCTCTCTGAAATGACTAATGTATCGCTATAGTCATGCTAGAACTATGTGAGGTTCATGCCAGAGAGCACAATTATTTAATCAGACAGTGTTCCATTTCTCCCCATTGGAGTTGGGTGTGGCTCCTCTGTAATGTAGAACCCCCATCTAAAGACACAAACCTAACATTATAAAATACAAAATTCTGTATGTTTTTTATTGTTTAAAGGAAACCAAATTTACCCTGTAGTAAACAAACATATTTGCCTGGTGTCTACATAAAAATCTAGCTATGCTAAAAACTAAATGAGCGCTAAGGCTAAAGGCTTATGATTAGATATCCAAAATAGAACACAGAGAAAACTTGATATAGGTTTTGCACAAACCAGTAAGTGAGTTATTGGCCAAGAGGGTCTATGGAAATCTCCAAACAAACAAGACTGTCACAAATACAATAAGTTGCTCTCCACAAACTGATAGCAAGGTATCATTGTTGAAGACAACAGCTACACAACTCATTGATCATGGAGAAGTTGAGCAAGTGCGTGCATAGAACCTTTCCCCCTGCATCCAGTGTCTTTGGTATGTGAAGATATTTTGCAGTCTACCAAATGAGAAACATAAACACTGTCCTGACCATAAAAACTTTGACCTCTGCCTGTAAGATATGCCAGGCAATGGTGGCACAAAGCTTATGAGAGTAAACAACCATTGTCTGATTTGACTTAAGATCTACTCCACAACATGGAGCTTATACCGTACAATGCTTGGATGAACAAGAACCAGAGATCTATGGTAAAATCAGACACTAATGGACCACTGTTGGCCTCCTTTTCTGTTATATATAATTGTTATTATATGCATATATATACATATATGTTCTTAATATAACCTACTTGCTCTATATAATGTCAATTGTATATACATTTTTCAGAGCTAACCATTCAGCACTTGATAACCTATTGGTGTGCTCTTCCCTGGGGAAGACAAACTCTCTTGTTTTTTTCAGTTGCCTGTAATTCTTTGTATAGACCTGAGGTTTCATGGGTTGTTCTAATTTGGCATGTCCATTGGTGTACTACTTGTAAATTTAGCTGGGTAGTCAGCTAAATCTTTTGTAGATCTTAATTTTCATTATCCATTACAGCTAACCATATGTTTAGAAAAATGATATTGTGAGAAAATTACATTTATCATAAGAGAATGGAGCATACACTTCTTGTTGTAATTATTTTTAAGCTGCATAAGAGAGAAAAATGCCATACAACAGAGTTCACATGGAGGAGATTTTATTAATGGAAAGGAAACATAAAAAGAGGGAAGGGGAGGGGGGATACTAGGCTCTGGGAAGAGGAGCAGCAGAAGAAGAGTGAGGCAGAGAGAGAGAAAGAGAGAGAGAGGAACAGAGAGAGAGAAAGTAAGGATCAGACAGGCAGAGACAGAGAAAAAGAGAGAGAGAGAGAGTAGGAGATGGGACAGGGCCCTTTTGAAAGGGAACACAGTGAATGTGGAACAGGAGGCGCTTAAGTGGCTATGACTGAGGACCTAGAACGCCAAGGGCAGAGCAGTACAGATGTCTGAATACTAACACTTCAAAGAAGCGGACAATATCAGTAGAAGTACTGTTAATGATCATATTCTTTGGACAGTAGGCAATTTATTTATTTATTTGATTACAAACATATAGCTTAGACATATAATAACCACATCTCTGAGAAATATAGCTAATTTTTTCACAACATAAACCTTTATGCATAACAAATGATCCTTACTAATAAAACCCAACTAAACCATGTTTACATCTTTTCTTAAAATAATCTTGCTGTGTGTTAATTATTTGTTCACAATTTCACTGAATTTGTATTGCCATGACTGAATCACACATTTTTGATAATTTTTATCATATCTAGAATGTCGTATTCTATAGCAATTAGCTTAGCTGCAGCACCTATCAGATACTTTAGAAGTAATTTGTGGCAAAATAAATATTTTAAAATAGTGTTTCCCGTATTTTTAAGTAATATCCATATGAACAAAAATGTAGTTGTAATAAAGGATAAAAGAGAATAACAGGACATGAAGGATTGAAGGAGGTGGCAGATGGTAAAGAGGTGATATGGGGAGAAACAACTAACTCTAAGAAATTTTGAAAAAGTCATATGGTCATATGGTAACTTACTACTGAAGAGGCTACCTAACACACACACACACACACACACACACACACACACACACCAAAAAAAACCACCAAAGAATCGACATGGAGTAATCCTATACAGGGTGACAATACACCTCTTAGACACCACACGCTAACCTATTTAAAAAAATGTCCAGTGCCAGGAATAAATTAGTTCCTTTGAAGTTGTTGACCAATGAAGCCTTATAAACCCCAGACATTATATGCTATTACCAATGCTTCCATTTACACTCCCGAACTTGTCAGTAAGTCCCTATTACTGAAGAAATCAAATACTTGAGTCTCAGAACACTGAGAAATAAGACTGATACCGATCCAGAATCTTTATCCTTACTGGATAGCTTTCATAGAGATAGAAGGTGTTAGGCACACTACAAGAGGAAAAATATAATCATCAATTTTATCCCGCTGTGGACCTTATGAGCTACAATAACAACTAGCCTGGGAAGACAAGGCTATTGGTGCTGTAGTGGGCTGGATGTTATCAAACTATCCACTCTGATTGGATTTAAACACCACTAACAAGATGAAGCCCATACTTGACTTTACTACAGGCACCAAGAACCGATGGACAGACTGTTCATATGCCTTGGAGGACAACACACTACTTGTAATAAGGCACAATATGAAACTGAATCCTGACTTCTCATTATACCCATTCATTAATGTACTTCTCAACCTTCATCAGAGATTTTCTCTGTAGTAGATGGTAACTGACATACGTTTTTGTTGCTATGATTAAACGCTGACCTAAAATAACTTTGAGAGAAAACTGTTTATTTGAGTTAAAGTTTTCAATCACTTTTCAAGAGAAGCCCAGGCGAGAACTAAACTGAGACCATAGAGGAACGCTGCTTACTGTCTTGATACCCATAGCTTGCTTGCTCAGAGTGCCTTCTTATATGACCCAGGTGCGGCACTGCCCACAGTGGGCTATGTCCTACAACGTCTTTCATTAATCAAGAAAATGCCCCATAAACATGCCCACAGGACAATCTAAAGAATCAATTCCTCAGTTGAGATTCTCTCTTCCCAGATATTTCTAGTTCTGTTTCAAGTGGACAAAAACTAGCCAGAACTAGGATTTTTAAAAGATATCCACAACTAAGGGTTCAAAGAATAAGAAACTACAGAATGCTCAGGTATAAATAGGACATCTGTATCATAACTTTAGTTTCCCCAGGCACAGGAACCGTTGTGAAAGAGATGAAGGAAATTTTAAGAGCAGAGGCAGCTATAGAACATAAAGAAACAGTGTTTCCAAATTCAACTAGGAAGTTGTTCATATTCTAAGCTGAAGCCAGAAAACATTTCATTATGGAAAGGGGAACTAGGCAAAGTTTCACCAATGACTGAAGAGTTATTGGCAGTTGATAGATGCTTAGAGAGGGAAAGTCAATTTTCCTTCAGGGTGTTTCCCCCGTGGTAGGTGAACCAAACTGTAGCGTGTCCACAGACCCAAGAGTATACAGTAGCAAAAGTTGGAGTTTTAAACCAACTTTTATTGAGTTTAAAACCAAAACAAAACCACACATGGAAACCAAGCTATTTGGATATGGAAGGTAGATTATGGAGGAGTTAGAAAAAGGAGATCCCCAAAGATATCCATTTTCTACAATTTAGCTTTCCTGTTGGAATTACACTTATGTTTGAGTACAGAGAAGTGGATAGACATACTATAGTATGAATTTTGTGAGAGAAGACACAGTGATTAAAGATATGAACTCTAGAGACTAAAGAGATTGTTAAGTGCTTACAAGTGATTAGTGCTCTTACAGGGAACCTGAGCTCCATTCTCAGCACCTACATTGGGCGGCTCACCACTCAACTGCCTAGCTCTCCAGCTCTAGAGCAATTACCCTCTATGGCCTCTGCAGGCAACTGCACTCACATATTCACATGCTACCCTAAAAACACATACACACAATTTAATATTTCTTATCTGAATGAAATTACATGCCTTTTAAACTCACATTCCTGATATTAATCCCCAAATCACATTAACCTTTTATTTGGTCATTTTCTTCTAATGTCAATGAAACAGTAAGTAAATAAACAAATTAACAATGGTATAAAAAGTATGCATAGTGCCTATAAATAGTCATGGATAGGAGAAAAACAAGCAGAACTTGTGAATGGTAAGGAGAGCAATTATATCCATAGTACAAATATATAATATTACCCAGAACTGGACCCAGTGGTACTGTCATATGTCAGTCTCCTTTTAGAAAATGAACTTGAAATGTAGTCATGCTGTTCTAACATATTCTTTCCATTCAAGTTGATGCTTCATCAGCTTAACACTTAATATAGGTGGCTCACAGGCTTTCAGTAAATTTAAGGTAATTTATGATTTCATCTTTCTCAAGTAATTTTCAATCAGGTAAAGTTATCCAACAAGACTGGGAGTTGCACATGGAAACATTTTATTTTAAGGTTTCATTAGCATGCATAAATTCACATCCCCTCCCTATCTCTACCCATTTCTGCAAGGACTTGTACAAAATGACTCAACATATGTGGATACAAGTTTTTAGGTTAGTAAATGGGACAAGGCGTCTTAATTGTTTTAAATGGGAAAAATTAGCTGTTGTAGTTTTCTAACCTTTCTTTAAAATTAATTGTTTAATCGATTGATTGACTTAACATACCAAGCACAGTTCCTCCTCCCTCCTCTCCCTTATTCTCCTTCCCCCACTTCCCTTCTACCTATGGCATCCACCCCTCCATCTACATTCAGAAGGTGTAGTGTCTCCCATGGCAATCAAAAGGCATGACATATCAAGTTGAAGCAGGACCAAGCTCCTCTTCCTTGCATAAAGGCTAGGTAAGGCATCCCACCATAGGGAATAAGTTCTAAAGAGCCAGCTCATGCATTAGGATCAGGAGATGTCTTGGTCCCAATGCTAGGAGCCCCATAAAAGAACAAGCTATACAACTATCATCCAGATGTAGAGGGCCTAGGTTGGCCCCATGCTGGCTCCCTAGCTGTTGGTTCAGAGTCAGAGAGTTCCCACAAGCTCTTGTCAGTGGGTTTGCCTGTTTTGATCTTGGCCCCGCACCCTTGCTCAAATAATTCCTCTCCCTCTCTTCAACAGGACTCCCAGAGCTCTGCCCAGGGCTTAGCTGTGGATCTGTGCATCTGCTTCCATCAGTTACTGGATGACAGCTCTATGATTACAGTTGGGGTATTCACCAATCTGATTACAGGAGAGGGCCAGTTCAGGCACCCTCTCCACTATTGCTAGGAGTCTTAGCTAGAGTCATCCTTGTGTATTTCTGGAAGTTTCCCTAGCACCAGGTTTCCCCTGAAAGCATCTCCAACAAATGGTATTGTCATAACTATTTGAGAACATAGATCCATATCTATTGCCCTGCACAAAACTCAAGGCCAAGTGGCTCAAAGACCTCAACATAAATCCAGTTACCTTGCACCTGATAGAAGAGAAAGTGGGAAGTAACCTTGAATACATGGGTACAGGAGACCACTTCCTGAATATAACACCAATAGCACAGACACTGAGATAGGCAATTAATGAATGGGGCTTCCTGAAAATAATCACACAGAAACCATATTATTTAAAATGTTGCTTGGCCCATTAGCTTCTTAGTGTCTCACTCTTACATATTAATTTAACCCATTTCTATCAATCTATGTATGACCGCATGGCTGTGGCTTACTAGATAAAGTTCCAGCATCTGTGTCTGGTGGGGCTACATGGCTTCTCTCTTACTTTCTCAAGTAATTCTTCTCCCAGCATTCAGCTTAGTTTTCCCCGACTACCTCTATTCCCTGTGCAGGCCCAGGACAGTTTCTTTGTCACCCATTGGTATTCACAGCATTCAGAGGGGAATCCCACATCACATATGCATGTAGCCACAACCACTCTTTGTTCTTTCGGGTAGCCACTCTGTTCTATTCAGAGAACACTTTTGCAGAAGTGCCCCCTAACCTCTGGTTCTTAGAAGTTTTCTGTGCCCTTGTCTCCAGTGATTCCTGAGCCTTAAGAGGAAAGGGTGTGATATGACTGTTTCATGTAGAGTTACTCCTTATTGTAAGCTTCTTTTTAATATGCCTTTCCAAGTGGAATGGAGATAAATACATTTTGACAAGTCACTGACTATATATCCTGCACTTAAGGCCTCAGCTGCATGCTCTAGCTATAATATAATTTAAGCCAGAACAGCCAGGACCTAGACTAATAGTTGACTTACTATGCAGTAATCAATAACCATTCTCCAGAATGGGGTTTCCATGGGAGAAAACTATAATAGTAATCAGAAGTATGTTAAAAACAATTGTCACTGCATTTTTCTGGTCTATTGGAGGCAATAATCTCTCCCCAACAAGCAGGATGACAGTTTCTACTTAATAGAGTACAGATTCATTGTTCCACCTGCCAGAGGCACCACTTAATACTCAGTGTTGTTTTAGTTGGGGTTTCTATTGCTGTGATGAAACACCATGACCAAAAACATAATGTGGAGGAACAGGTTTATTTGGTTTACACTTTCTAATTACAGTCTATCACTGAAGGCAGTCAAGGCAGGAACTCAAAACAGGGCAGGAACCTGGAGGGGGTGCTGCACACTGGCTTGCTCAGCGAAGGCTTGCTCAGCCCTGGCTCCACCCGTAATGGACTGAGCCCCCCTTTATCAGTCACTAATTAAGAAAATTCTCCACAGGTTTGATCATAGCCTGATCTTATAAAAGCATTTTCTCTATCAAGGTTTCCTCCTCTCTGATGACTCAGAAACAATAGAAATGACCAATGAATGAGTCCTTGAGCCTGTGGCTAGATTTAGGCCAGCTTCTTGTCCAGGCTTCTTCCCACACTCACTTTCAAACAGGATGAAGAGGGACCATTGTTAGCTAAGAAAAACCTCCCTATTCTACACATGTTTGGAGTTCAGTAATTATTAGATGTTAATGATCATAGCTACTTTTTCACTCATGTTCTAGTGAGCATGTCCTTTGACCATCCTGTGAGTGGACGTCCCGGAGATCTGTATTCTCCTCCATGTTGCGGTCCTAAGGACCTCAGATACTGCAAATTCACTGATCTTTTCTGTGGAAAACACTTCTCTGGTGGGCGTTTTGTCCTTACATAGGCCTGAATAAAAAAGCCCTGTGAAGACATACCCCTAAGAAAAGGATGAGAGGTGAATAAAATAGAGACGTTTTCCTTATATTGAACTGACATTATTAGTATTCAGAGTCTAATACCCAATAGAGTGATTTACAAATGGAAGTATCTAATGGCATGATGCAGCTATTCCACATCACCAGCCCATTCTTTCAGTGAATATAGAATTAATACATCACTGGTACAGTCATAGAAAATATCTTATGAAGTATTGTTTACAATAGGAAATTACTAGAAGTACTTAAATACTCTTACAAAGGAAATTTACTAGGCTGCAACACATCAAAATACATGTAAAGCTGGAAAAATCATTTGTAATAAATAAATAGTTACTAGGAAATTAGCATGGACCATGACTTGTGTCAGGAGCTAGAGACAAAAGAGAAAAAAGTTGATGTGGTCTCTGTTCCTTTAGAGCTGGTATTCCGGATAGTAAGGTAGACAATTACAAATAATCTCTGCTTCATAAAGATGGGGGGGACCTGAATTCCATGATAGAAAAATATGAATGGGGTTAGAGGAAGAAATGGAGGCAAACTTTAGCATACAAGTAAATAGTAGAGAAAATATCTGAGATAATAAACTGAAATATTAGTAACAAAAGACAGAATTTCAAAACATGAAAGTAGAACAATGTTTCAGAGAGTAGAAATAGCAAACAATAAAGAGAAGGAGTATGGAAGAGGTACCCACAAATGTCACAGGTAATTTAAAGATCCAAGTTATTAGAAGAGAGTTATCTTATGAGGAAAAATTACTGTCTGTGATTTAATGTAAGCAAATAAATAAGGTAGGTAGGTGTGGAGGCATGCTCTACTTGGCAAGGATGTAAGGCGATTAGTTGCTATCAGTCATTTTATATATTTCAGTCATGACTTACAGAAGAGGGGAAGACAGAATGGGTGAAAGTATATGAGTTACATTTTTTATCGTGCTATGAGTGCTACAGTCCTGAATCTCAGCTCTCAGAATTTTAATTTTCATTAAGGAAAACCGTTTTCTCAAAAGGTAGAAAAGAGAAACTATTAAAAATGTGAAGCAGAATTTTCAATGAAGAGTTAAAAGTCCATAGAAAATTAAATACAATGTGGACATGCATATTAATTCTCTCATTATAGTTAATATATTTTATTCTTTTTATTTGCCTTTTCACTTGGCAAAAATTGTAGTTTTAACATATGCAGAAAAACTGTGGAATTGACAAATACAAACAATTAAAAACATAATGAGATTTAAATAAGGATATATATATATATTTAGGAGCAACCATGTAAATCATGCTAAATGAGATTGCATTGGAATTATTGAAACAACTAAAGTTGCAAATGCATTATGACTCATTTCAACATTATTTACAAATGAAACAAACTAAACTGAATGTCTTCCTAAAATAACTTTAGAAATGTTACCTTTTAAAATGTTTCAGTTTTAAAACATATGGGCAGGTAGGAATTTTTAAATGGAAAGCAGAAGTCCTGTGCTGTCTTAATATAAATACAATAGCATGTCAGGTTTGAGTTGAAATGTTTATATAAAACCTGGAACTGGTCCAGTATTTTAGATGTTTGATTTCCAAATATCATACAGCATAAGTAGTTCAAGGGCCAATTAACAAAGTTATGAATTGCTTTAATGTTTGCTTCTTCAATTTCTATTCATAGATATGACTTGGCCCAAGGGAATATTCCACCTTATTACAAAATAGGTCATAAAAATCATAGATGGAAACAAAAAAAACTTTGAAGCAAGCAGACTGACATATCATAGGACCCCTTTAAATTATCTACTTATACCAAGTGGTAAAAAGCTCTCATCAGCCTGTAATGGTTAGTTTTTGTCAACTAGGCACAAACCTAGACTTGTCTGGGAAGAGGGAATCTCAACAGCTTGGACTATAAGCAAGTGTGTTGGGTATTTTCTTGATTAATGATGGATGGGACAGAGCACAGGCCATGAGGACCATGCCATCCCTGGGTAGAGTGTCCTGGGTGGTATTAGAAAGCAGACAGAGCAGTTAATGGGGAGCAAGCCAGTAAGCAGTACTCCTCCACAGTCTTTGTTTTGGTTCTTGCCTCCAGACTCCTGCCTTGATTTCCTGCCTGACTTCCCTAATTGATGATTTGTGATGCAGAAGTATAAGCCAAATAAATCCTTTATTCCTCATCTTGCTTTCGGTTTTAGCCTTTATCACAGCAATAGAAACCAAACTAGGACACAAGCTTAAACAAAGAAACGTCACCTTGTAGTAAACAGGAGGTTATTGCAGGGGCTCATAGCTGTACAAGATGCTAAGCATACAGGAGATTTGAGGGCTGAGTCCTAAACAAGGTATGTATATCCCTTTAAGGCTTAGGGGGACACTGCAGAAGAGTGGGTGGCAAAAGGTGTTAGAGCTGGAAGGTACAGAGGAGGAGCCAAAAAATGCCATCTTCTAAGCTGAACACAGGCATGGACATCATGAATTCACAGCACCTGTGATTACTGGCCCTGGGCCAACACAGATGAGGCCTGCTCAACACTCAGCTTAGAAGGGGAAAGGGGCTAATAGGGTCCTACCACTTACTGTTGATCTATTCGCAACTAACAGATTCAGTGAGACCAGGATACACAACACCCATGTGTACACACTGGTGGATGAGAGGGAAATAAACTGAGAGGTAGACTAACCGGGAAACATCAGATACTAGCATGAGATTCTCAACAAACAAATTCAGTTAATTGAAATAGGGAAAAAAAAGAAATTTAAACCAGCATAAAAATATAATAATACCCAGTATATTAGGAAACAGGTCAGGGCAATGAATATTTTTTCTGTTAATATTTTCAAGATTCAGTTTGCATAAGACTCCTTGGGTCTTTATTGAAAAGTTGAGTATCTTGATTCTACCTACTACCCCAAAAGAAACAAAACCTCTATTGGGATGCCAGTGATCTGCCTTTAAGAAAAATCCTGTAGCATGAGTTCTAATATGACTTAATAATGAAGAGTCAGATATTGGGGAAGATGCTGAATGACCAGACAAACATTTCAGAAAAACCATGGCTACCTTACCTCTCAACTTCCCAATGAAAAGAGACTGAGTTCCTGTTTCCTCCCTTCTTATCACTTCCTCTCTCTGCCCAGCCATATCACTTTCTATCTGTCTGTACAGAACTCTAGACCTCTATGGTTAGCTAGTGGCTAGCTCTGCCCTCTGACATTCAGGCAAGCTTTATATGTACAAACAAGATGTCACCACAAAATTTCCAAGTAACTTTGAAGTAAGTGATCATTTTGCCTCTGCTAAAGAAAAATATTGACAGACAAATTTCAAATTATAATTCAAACTATTACAAAGGAGACTTTTTTAATATTAATGTATTATATATCTTAGGAACAGATATATTATCACTCTGAAACTGTAAGCTCAAATAAATTCTTTCTTCTATATATCACCTTTCTATCATGTATGTATCTCATGGAAACTTGAAAGTAACTAATACATAAGCTATTAACACTTTCAATCCATGGAAAAGCTGAATGAGTCCCATGATTGTGCTACCCACATTGAATCAGGTCAGCTGAGGCTCTAGCGATCTAATTCCTGAAATGTTCCAGGAAGTTTGGCTAAATTTAGTCACTAAACTAGAGATATGAACTGCAGAATAGACATTGTGAACTTTCCGGTAGCCATAAGCTAATTGCCATTCCTCAAATCTAGGACTTTGCACTTGCCACAACCATGTTTGCACAGGCCACAGGGCACATGTTGCTTCTATCATGGACTTGTGGACTGATGTCACCAGGATTCTATTCCTAATTTTACCTGAAACCTGAAAGTAGTTATGATATTCCACTCTTGAAAAAATAGTTCATTTGTACAACCAGTTTACAGAGATTTTCATTTCTAACCATACATTTTACGAAATATAAATGCAGATCAAATAGTAATTCAATATATTATTAGTAATCAAAAAGCCTTATATGTAAAAATACACTGAAATGAGATCCTCCTATAAGAAAAGGAACAAAACTACCTAATTGACAATATGAATATTAATAACATTTTGAAGTTGTATTTGGACATATATCTAAATAAGCTATATTACTGAAACTTTCCCTGTTTTGTTTTCCTTGTTGCTTATATGTTTTACAATACAGTTATCAGAACTTTTGAAATGAAAAATGGTTTGCATGATATTTATATTGGAAAGGCTACTTTTAAAAACCTGTTGCTTATGTATTTTTCCTTGTTTTAGCCTTGTTTTTTGCCATTGCACTGTACAGAGTTGGGAAAGGAGTTGTTAAATTTAACTATTATTATTAAAAATCATGATAGTTTGAATTGGCCCCTATAATTTCAGATAAGTGGCACTACTAGGAGGCATGAGTTTGGTGGAGTGGTTATGACCTTGGAGGAAGTTTGTTACTGTAGGGGAGAGCTTTGATGTTTCATATGCTCAGAACACAGTCTGCTGTCTCAGTCAACGTTCTGTTACTTGCAAGATGTAACACTCTCATCTATTGCTCTAGCACCAGATTTGTCTGCACTGTTCCATGATTATACTGGACTGAGCCTCCGAATCACCCCAATTGAATTTTTCCTTCATAAGAGTTACTGTGGTCATGGTGTCTTTTCTCAGGAATAGAAACCCTAACTAAAACAGCAGTAGGTACCATGAGTGGGTTATTGCTGTGATAGGCCTGATCATGTTTTTGTTTGGAGGAATTTGGACTTTGGTACTTTGGATTATGAAAGTAGTTGGATGCTTTAAGCAATGCTTAATAGTCCATACTAATAGTAGCATGAAAGAGAGAGATGCTAAGGATTATTTGAACTAAACTGTCCGGGACTCATACAAGAGTTTTCAGAGGAGTAAAATTTTAGTATGTTGCCTAGAGATCATTCTTGTGATATGTTGGTGAAGAAAGTGACTGCCTTATGCTCTTATCCAAAGAATCTGCCTGAAGCCAAACTGAAGAATTTTTGATTAATTTCATTGGCAGAGAAAAATCTCAAAATAGCCAAGAGTAGACTGTGCCATGTGGCTACTAGTGCCCATACTTACAAAGATTTATAATGAAAAGGAGCAAGATGAGCAGGATGAATTACAAAATGTAAATTTTGAGGAGAAAATGAGTACCAGGAAGTAGAATGGAGCTAAGTCCTGTGTTAAACAAGCTAGACAAAGCTGGTGAGAGAAAGGGATTAAAAATGGAACATAGTGAATGCTGATATCAGGGCAAGATCATACCCAGCTAAGTTTCCAACTTGTGAAAAGGAACTAAATGAAAGCTTAGAGTTAGTTGTGGTGGGACACACCTTTACTCGCAGTACTCAAAAGGCAGAGTCAAGTGGATCGCTGATTTTGAGGCCAGACTTATCTACAGAGAAAAATCTCAGGACAGTCAATCTTAGGTAGTGAAGGACAGAAAGCTAGTGAAGATATATTTGAAAGAATGCAGCATGTTCTACCCCCAGTAAGCAGCAGAACTTGACAGCTTTGGCCAGATGGTTCTTGCTTTAGATTTAAGGATTGAAGAAATGAATTATAGAATTTGCCTCCAGGCCTAAAAAAAAGCCACTGAGGCTAAGTGTGTTTCAGGGTTGTCCCTGAATTGTGGCAAAGTAGAGAAGCCATTACATAAAGCTGAGAAGTTGAAGCCTGCATTGTCTTGGAGAACCTAAGATGCTGGAAATGCCAGAGTTGTAAGATACTTCTCAAGGAGAGTTGCTAACAGTGAGTGAAACAAGCTCAAGAGAAAGAAGTGTGTTGCGGTCAACAAAGCTGAACAGAGTTAGATCTGAAGACCGTTTTGACATCAAACATGGAGATGCTCAGTTTGGAGTTTTCCCAGCAGGTTTTTGGTTTTGCTTTGATGCAATATTTCCTTGTTATGGTCCTTTCACTGCTTTTTAAAATGGTAATGTATATCCTGTACCACTATGCTAAAAGGATGTGATCTGATTTTTATTTTGAATTTTACAGGTAATTACAGTTAAGAGATTGCATGAATCTCAGAAGATACTTTGAACTTTGTACTTTAAAACATTGTGAAAACTGCGATAGACTATGGGAACTTTTGAAGATGAACTAAATGAATTTTCCATTATGATAATGTTACAAACTTATAGGGTCTAGGGAGTGGGATGTGGTAATTTGAATGTAATTGCCTCCCATAATCTCATAGTGAGTGGCACTATTAAGAGGTGTGACTTTGTTGGAGTGGTAAGGACTTTTTGAAGAAAGTGTGTCATTGTGGGGGTGGGCTTTGAGGTTTCCTAAGCTCAGGATATGGCCCAGTTTCTCAATCGACTTCCTGTTACCTTCAAGATGTACAATCTCACCTATATCTCCAGCATCACATCTGCCTGCATGGCACATGCTCATTGCCATGATCATAATGGACAGAACTGATGAACTGTAAAATAAATCACCCTAATTAAATGCTTCCTTTACAAGAGTTATCTTGGTCATAGTGTCTTTTCACAGAAATAGAAACACTAACAAAGATACATATATACCATTATTTGCCAAGAGAGGAACTTTGATGTAATGAATATTCTTGGTAGAATCAAATGGATACGTACATGCTTGCTTCTGAAGAATGGTCCCAGAGAAGTGATGTTACTCTGTTTGCCAGCATGTGCTACCATCCCTATGTACGCAGAACATCCAAGAAGGCAAACACAGGTGGGAGAAGGACAAACAAAATTACATTTCCCTATAAGAGAATGAAGATGTAGATCAACTTGCGCCTTTTATTTTTTGTGATAAGATCCAGACCACTTGTCAATCCTAAAGATGTTCATTCAGAAAGCTAGGTAAGAAGTCAGAATGCTTATGAATCCAACAATGCCAAGTTTATAAAATAGAAACATGGTGATTGGGATTTAGCATGACAGGTAAGGCTCTAAGTTAGCAACCATATTGTTACTCTTGGATACCTTTGACATCTTTGATATTTTAAGTATAATTTTGCTGTGATACAAATAAGACTTTGGTGTCTCTTATGATTTCTGTCTGATTGAAAAAGAAGTTTCCTTCATGAGGGGTGAGTACTAAACTTATCTTTCGGTATAAGGACAAATATTGAGATTGTTAGGGATTATGATGGTTTAGTAAAGTGGTGGTTGTGGGCTCTACTCCAAGATTCATGGCTTCACTAGCACTAAGTAGTGGTCTAGCTTTTTAGTGCCATTCATGGCTTCCCTCCTGTAGAGCAGGTCTTAGATTTAAATAGAGATATGTTGGTTACCACCCAGGTATGTGTGTCACTGTTGCACTCTTAGGATTACTGTTGCCATGTTGGTCATTGTTGTGGTTCATAGGTGTCATGGCTAGGTAGGACAAATGCTTATTTTCCTCATTTGGAATCTAGCATGATACTTTCTGATACCATGAAAGCTAGTCCACAGGAAGGAGGCATTCAGGTCATTCCCAGTTCAGCAGTATTTGAGCCCTGTTTCTTTAATGCATGGTGCCTTCAGCAATAGGGACTTATCTTCCATGTCTTAGGTAAATCAAAGAACAATTGTAATGGCCTATATGTTTTTAGAGTCTCTGGGACAGCACCAGACATCAACTCAAAAGAGAGCTTCTTGTGTCTGTTTTAAAGATTTTGTTAAATAGTTTTTGACTCTTGTTGAGAGTATTGCCAATTATAAGAGAAAAGTTTATTGAAGGTATCAATCCATGTATATTTATACACAGAATTATCTGTATAATTATGTTTAGTTCTTTCCCATGATTGGATAAGGGAACATTGTAGAAGAGGCGACAGAAAGATTATAAGAGCCAAAAGATTAGGGAGCTTGTTGAGAGGTTGTGTCTCCTGGTTATTTCAGAAAGTACAGTCATAAACTGTCTAAACATAAGCTGAACAACAATACCAAAAGATATACCAAAGTGGATGGGGAAAGCCCATCAGACCTCAATCCTACATAAGGAACTACAGTCAACTAAGTAATAGTGAGAGTGGGAGAAATAGTCTTCTCCATGGAAGAACACACCAGTTAGCCATCCAATACCAAAGGTCAGAACTGAGAACATGTATACATGTAATATTATACAGACTAAGCCAAATATAGTCAGTAATATATACATATATTCCTGAATATAAACACATACATATATAAATATGCACATATAGAAACATGCAATAACAATACATGAATAAAACACCATAAATTTGAAAGGCAGCAGGATGAGTATATTTGAGGTGTAAGGGAGGAAATAGAAGAGATAAAGGAATAGATCAATGATATAATTATACTGCAACCTCAAAAAATATATGACTTTGTATAACCAAAGCACTAATTACAACCTTTAATGCCTATAACATAAAATGTACTGTATAAAATTGTTAGTGAATTAGGACTGGACAGAACAATGCTTTGTAAAGTTTCCTGTCTTGGACATATTTTCCTTGCTTCCATCTTCTTAAATGTACCCCTTACTTCATTGGTTCCATGTTTCTTGTCCAGGTAACTGAAGACATAAAGGAACAAATCAATCAGAAAATTCTCTCTAAATTCCTGATGAATTCCACTCATTTGTAACCTCTACTTCCTGATGTGAGAAGTCCTTCTGTATATGTGTTGCTTTTATTGATTAATAAATAAAGAAGCTTCTTTGACCTGTTATAGGTTAGAGTAGAGCTAGGTGGGAAAACTAAACTGAATGCTGGGAGAAAGAAAGCAGAATCAGTGAGAAGTCATGTAGCCACCACCAGAGATAGGCACACTGGAACCTTGCCTGTAGGCCATGAGCCTTGTAGTAAAATATAAAATAATGAAAATAGGTTAATTTAAGATGTAAGAGCTAGCTAGTAATATGCTTATGCTATTGGCCAATCAGAATTGCAAATAATAAAGTTTCTGTGTGTTTATTGTGGGACTGGGTAGGACAGAAACTTGCACCAAAAGATTGGTGTGCCAACAATTGCCAGCTAAATCCACATAAAACCTAAGAGAGTTTGGATAGAAATTCTAGACACAAAAGAACAGAGTTAAGCACAGTGTCTTGGTAGCTGGCCTTTGTTCTTCAGATGAACTCTGTTTGCTTGTGACAAGTTTAAGAGAGGTCTTCCTGACCCTGCATTGGCAGCAAAAATCCTGTGGCTCTTTTAATGCAACAGCTTCGTCTAAGAAGAAAAGTCAGACTAAATCAAAGGAAAGGGCTGGGGTTGGGGCTGTAGCCGAGTGGAATACTTGCCTGGTAATTATGAGTCCCTGATTTTCATCTTAGCACTACAGTAATGAAAAAACTTATAATCTGATCATGCTTTGTCACCTTTCACTCATCGTGAAAATCATGGGCATTAGTCCCTCAAAATTAAAAATTTAGATACCTAGAAACCCCTCTTCCTGTGGGAAGGAGAAAGTGGAAGGAAAGAGGCAAACATGAAACCTCTAGCACAGTGTTACCTCAGGGAGAAATTGAACACAATGCTATAGACAAATTTCTACTTTAAATTATTGCAAAGACAAACAAAGGTAGTCATAATTTAATAAAAACATAATGACAGCTTTTGCCTTAAGGTACATAGGTCCCCAGATAATTTATTATCAAAAATTGAAGTAATCAATAATGTGGTAAATCAGTCAACTGAGACAAACTTCTCTCTCAAGATTGGAAAGGGATTCACTGAAAAAGCAAGTGAAATGAAAATAGTAACTTGAGCATCCTCTTCTTAAGTCAGACTAGAAATAGGCAAGTTACATCCATGTTAATCCTAGATTATCATGTATTTCTGTAGTGAGAAAGAAATAGGTCGTAGCTATAAACATATAAAACTTAGGACATTAATGGAGAACCAGAGGTAACTCTGACACCAAGACTAAATTCTGTCTTAGAATCCAAAACCTTCCTGATAACAGCTTCAGCTCCCCCCCAAAGAATCAGCTGCAGTGAGATCCACCTGCATCAGAGGTGAGCCCATGTCACCATCAGCTTTGCAAGTCTTTGAGAATCTTCTCCTCAACTGTGAGTCATTTTTTCACGGCTCCTTCATCCACATGTAGTACTTTGACTTTTCAGTTCCTCCACTGTTCCTATGTTCTTGCCATTATTTCATCCCAGTCTCTAAACTTCTGCACTTTCAAATGTCCAGATGTTCAGAAAACTCTTATTAGACATGACTCTTTTTAAGGCCAAGGAATGTATCTTTCTCCCCAGTAGCTTTCCAAGACATTTCCTTGAGACATTTTTCTATTTTAAAAAATTCCTATAGTAGTAGCTAAGGCATATGTGTGCATGTATGTGCACTTGAACAAAGTAATCAAAAAATGGTTACATTTATATTTTTGTAGTAAGAAACCATGCTGTGAAAGTTAATTTGTATAATTGTAATACTTTAATGCACTAGGTCTTCCATGGCAGTCAACAAATCATGGCACATCAAGTTGAACCAGGACCAAACTCCTTGCCCTGGATCAAGGCTGGGCAAGGAAACCCAGTATGGGAAATAGGTTCCCAAAAGCCAGCTCAAGCAACAGGGACAAACAGACCAAGCTACATAACTGTCACATACATACAGAGGGCCTAGGTCAGTCCTTTGCAGGCTCCCTGGCTGTTGGTGCAGAGTCCCTGAGCTCCTATGAGACTGATTCAGTGGATTTCCCCTGTCATGACCAGTTAAGACTCCCAGCAATAGTGGAGAGGGTGACTTAACTGGCCTTCTCTTGTAATCAGATTGGTAACTATCCTAATTGCCATCAGAGAGCCTTCATCCAGTAACTGATGAAAACAGATGCAGAAATACACAACCAAGTACTGGGCTGAGCTCGGGAAGTCCTGCTGAAGAGCAGGAAGAGGGATTGTACAAGCCAGGGGATGAAGGTCATGACAGGGCAACCCATTGAGACAGCTGACTTGAGTTCATGAAAGATTTTTATACAAAATCCAAATGCCAAATGAGTAATACCCCCACAAACACATATAGTGGCCCCTAAATAATGTAGACTGTTGTCATCATGACTGGAAAAACAACCATCTGTAATTCTAGTTTTAGAGAATTCAACAATTTCTTCTGAATTTTGCAGATACCAGGTATATAGGTGATGCATATATAGGCAAGATATGTATACACAAGTGCCATTAAAATGCTTATATACATAATAACTAATTCTTCAAAAAGTTACTCATGAAATAAAGTTTCTTAAATACAATTTCAAATTATGGTGAATAAATTAACCTCATCATATAGTTGAAAGAATGAACTTAAAAACATCACAAACAAGTGTTGTGAAGTAATCATGATGTACACTGTGAAGATGTGTCACTCAAATGGGGTTTAAAAAAACTGAATAAACAATAGCTAGGCAGGATTTGGGGGCCAGAGTGTACTGGGAAGAATAAAAGGGAGTCAAAGCAAGAAGCAGAGAAAGCAGGTCATGTAGGAGATGAGGTAACAAGCCACAAGCCATGTGGCAGCATGCAAATTAATAAAAATGGGTTAATTTAAGTTTTAAGAGCTAGTTATAAAAAAGCCTAAGCTGATCTCATAATTAGTAGACCATTTCTATGTGGTTATTTAGGAACTGGCTGACAGGACAAAAAAAATCTACCTACAAATAAGTTAATGGATTGTATAAGTTGTTGTCATTTAAAAAAAAAAAGCCTAGTGTAGGAACTACTCTGCCATTACTTCATTATGTAATGAAACAAAATGGTGTGGATTCCTGGGACTAGAAACACATAAAACAAGAGGGCATCAGTACAAGGCTTCATTATTAACTATGATACTGTCATGGACTTCAACCTATTGAAATCTCCAAGTAGGAGTCAAAATAATCCACATAAGGCAGCTATGATGTTAATTTTATTATCAGTATGACAGGGTTCAGGTTGCCTAGATATTTAGTCAAATAATCTAAGTGTGCTTTGAGGCAAGATAAACATTTGCTTGAATAGACTAAAGAGAGTAAATTACCTTCAAAATGTAGATGTCTCAAATCATATAACTTGAAAATCTGAATAAAATAAAGCTTGACTTTCACAACAGAATTCTTGTCTGATATTTTGAACACAAAGGCCAAAACATATTGGTTCCTGTTTGTTTCTAGCCTAATCCCTCCTAGTTGCAATTACATTGTCAATTTTCTCAGTTACCAGGCCTTTCAATTTGAACTGGAATGGACCTATTTTAAGGTACCTTTTGTTTATAGCTTTCCAACTAATCTGGAATATTTTAGGATTTAGCAGTCATCATAATTGTAGAGCCAAAACTTTTGTATACACATCTAATATTTATAAATTCTGTTTGTCTGGAGAATACCTGATTAATATGGATTTTTATAAGAAGAATGATTCTTGAGAAAGCTTTTTAAAAAAATAATTTTAAATAATACATATAAATAAATACATCAAAGTGCACATACTAATAATGCAATATTATATTTTATAGATGTTATAAAGATTAATATTAACTGTCAACAATAAATTATCTAAAGTCACCTAGCAGACAGACATATCACTGAGATGGGATTAGACCGGTTTAGCTGAAGTGGAAATACCCATAGTTAACACCAACTTAAATGGATAGAAACTCTAATAATTTTCGTTAAAATCAAGAGCAAGATAAGTTTGTCTACTCTCTTCATAGCTATTCAATATAGTACTTGAAGTCTTAGAGCAATAAAACAACTGGAGATCAATGGGATACAAATTAGAAAGGAAGAGGTCAAAGTAGGTTTGTATTCAGATGATACAATAGTATACAATTGACCCTAAAAATTACATTAGGGAATGCCTACAGCTAAAAAATAATTTCATCAAAAAGGCTGGGTACAAAATTAACTAACAAAAATAAGTTGCCCTTCAGAATATAAAGAACCAGACTAAGAATGAATTAGGGAAACAACATCTTTCATAATAGCCTAACTAATATAACTAATATATCATGTCATTGGGTAATTCTGTTCAAGCAATTGAAAGAATTATATGACCAAAACTTCAAGTCTTTGAAGAAATTGAAGAAAATATAAGAAAATGAAAAGATCACCAATGCTCATGGAATGGTAAGATTAACATTTTAAAAATAGCCGTACTGAGAACTGAGCCAGTGGCCTTGGTTAGAGCAGGCCTGATGCAGCAAATGCCACAAGAAGAGGAATGAGCCAGCTACCAGGGCTAGAATGGGCCTGGGGCAGCGAACTCAAGGAAGCAGGAGCAGATCCAGACCAGGGACATTTTCAGAGGCAAGACTGAGCCAGCAACCTGGGCCAGAGCAGACCTGAGACAGCGAATTCCACATGAGCAGGTACAGTGGAACAACCTCTGAATGAGTGGGCCAGAGCCAGAGACCTCTGCGGGTCTGAACATGAATCTGGGACCTTCCAGGGAGCAGACCTGAGCCAGGACCCCTGAGGGTCTAAATGTGAGTCTAGGACCTCTAAGAAACTAGGCCTGAGCCAGGACCTCTGCAGGTTTGGGCTTGAGTCTGGAACCTCTGAAGGAGTAGGCAGGAACCAGAAACCTCTGCAGGTCTTGGCATGAGTCTGGGACCTCTGAGGAAGTAGGTCTGAGCCAGGTGCTCTGCATGTCCAGGCACACCCAAGTCTGGGACCTCTAAGGGAGCAGATCAGAGCCAGAGACCTTTGCAGGATCTCCACAGGAGTGGATCCAGACGAGGGACATTCACAGAAACAGGTCTGAGCTGGCAACCTTGGCCAGAGCAGGCCTGAGACAGCACTCCATGAGATTGGAGCAAACCCCAAGAGCGCTGAGAGACCTCCAGGAACACAGAGTGACCAACGGGGTAACTAAACCACAGCACTGACTGCACAATGAGGAGCAACCATCTGAGCCTTGTATCACTGGCACCTGGAAGATTAATCACCAGGGTCACAAACAGCCCCAACTATATCAATCAAAGAAAAAGATGGGTAGAAAAGGTCAGAACACACGCAACACCACAAAGAGCAACACAACACCAGTAAAATCTAGTGACCTTACAACAGCAAGACTTAAACAAGCAAATAAAGATGAAGCAGAAGAAAACGACCTAAAAAATAACATCAGGGGAATGTTTGAGACTCTTAAAGAGGAAATAAGAAATTCCCTCAAAGAAATGGAGCAAAAGACAAACAAAAAATTGGAAGACATCAACAAATCCCATAAAGAAAACCAAGAAAAAGCAACCAAACATGTGAAAGAAACTATTCAAGACTTGAAAACTGAAATGGAGACAATAAAGAAAACACAAGCTGAGGGAATTATAGAAACAGAAATCATGAGAAAATGATCAGAAACCGCAAATGCAAGCATAAACAGCAGAATACAAAAGATGGAAAAAAGAATCTCAAATGCTGAAGATACAATAGAGGAAATAGACTCATCAGCCAAAGAAAACATTAAATATAACAAAAGCTTAACACAAAATATCCAGGAAATATGGGTCACCATGAAAAGACAAAACTTAAGAATAATAGGTATTGAAGAGGGAGAAGTTCAACTCAAAATCACAGAAAAAATATTTAACAAAATCATAGAAGAAAACTTTCCCAAATTAAAGAAAGATATGCCTACTATGACGACACAAAAAGCTTACAGAACACCAAATAGACTGGGTCAAAAAAAGTCACCACATAATAATCAAAACGTTAAACATACAGAATAATGAAAGAATATTAAGAGCTGCAAAGGATAAAGGCCAAGTAACATATAAAGGCAAACCTATCAGAATTACACCTGACTTCTCAATGGAGACAATGAAAGCCAGAAGGACCTGGTCAAACGTTATGCAGACATTAAGAGACCACGGGTGCCAGCCCAGACTACTATACCCAGCTAAACTTTCAATCACTATAGACGGACAAAACAAGATATTCTATTACAAAACCAGATTTAACCAATACCTAGCCAAAAACCCAGCCCTACACAAAGTACTAGAAGGAAAATTCCAACCCAAGGAAGTTGGCTACATCAACAAAAACACAGACAATTGATGATCTCCTAGCAGCAAACCCCAAAGAAGGGAAAAACACACAAATTAACATCACCAACAATGAAAACTAAATTAAAGGAGATAGCAATTACTGGTCATTAATATCCCTTATATAAATGGACTCAACTCTCTTATAAAAAGAAACAGACTAACAGATTGGATAAGGAAACAGAATCCACCCTTTTGCTGCATACAAGAAACACACTTCAACCTCAAAGACAGACATCGCCTCAGAGTAAAGGGTTGGGGAAAAAAAAATTCCAATCAAATGGACCTAAGAAACGAGCTTAGGTGTAGCTATCCTAATATCTAACAAAATAGACTCCAAACTAAAATCAATCAAAAGAGACAGAAAAAGAATATTTCATATTAGTCACAGGAAAGATCCATCAAGAGGAAATCTCAATACTGAACATCTATGTTTCAAATACAAGGGCACCCTCATATGTAAAAGAGACACTTCTAAAGCTTAAGTCTTATATGAAACCCCACACACTAATAGTGGGAGACTTCAACACTCCCCTCTCACCACTGGACAGGTCAGTCAGACAAAAAATTAACAGAGAAATAAGGGAACTAACAGATGTTATGACTCAAATGGACTTAACAGACATCTATAGAATATTACATCCAAACATAAAAGAATATAGCTTCTTCTCAGCACCTATTGGAACCACATATTCGATAACAAAACAAACCTCAACAGATACAAATAATTGAAACAACACCATGTATCTTATCAGAACACCATGGCTTAAAACTAGAATTCAACAGCAACAATAATTCCAGAAAGCCCACAAACATGTGGAAATTAAACAATGCTCATCTGAATCATCAATGGGTCAAGGAAGAAATAAATGGATAAATTAAAGACTTCCTAAAATTTAATGAAAATGACCACACAACATACCCAAATTTATGGGACACAATGAAAGCAGTGTTAAGAGGCAAGTTCATAGCACTAAATGCCTACATAGAGAAGCTGGAAAAATCCCATAGTGAGTTAAAAGAACATTTGAAAACTTTAGAACAAAAAGAAGCAAACTCACCTAAGAGAACTACAAGGCAGGAAATAATCAATATGAGAGCTGAAATCAACAAAATAGAAACAAAGAAAACAATACAAAGAATAAATGAGATGAAGAGTTGGTTCTTTGAGAAAATCAACAAAATAGACAAACCTTTATCCAAACTAACCAAAAAGCAGGGAGAGAGAATATCCAAATTACAAAATCATAAATTAAAAGTGGGATATAACAACAGACATGGAGGAAATCTAGAGAATAATCAGGTCATATTTTGAAAACCTGTACTCCACAAAATTGGAAAACTTAAAGGAAATGGGCAACTTTCTGCATAAATATCACTTACCAAAATTAAATCAAGACTAGATAAGCAAATTAAACAGACCTATAACTGCTGAAGAAATAGAAACAGTCATCAAAAGTCTCCCAACCAAAAATAAAACATAGGACCAGATGGTTTTAGCTCAGAATTCTACAAGACTTTCAAAGAGAAACAAATGCTAATACTCCTCAAATTGTTCCACACAATAGAAACAGAAGGAACATTGCCAAACTCTTTTTATGAGGCCCAATTACCCTGATACCCAAACCACATAAAGACATTACTAAGAAAGAGAATTACAGACCAATCTCACTCATGAACATTGATGCAAAAATATTGGCAAATCTAAATCCAAGAACATATCAGAACCATCATCCACCATAATCAAGTTGGCTTCATCCCAGAAATGCAGAGATGATTCAACATACAAAAATCAGTCAACGTATTTCACCATATAAACAAGCTGAAAAATCAAAACAACATGATCATCTCATTAGGTGCTGAAAAAGCTTTTGACAAAATACATCCCTTCATGAAAATGGTCTTGGAGAGAGTCTTGGAGAGAGCAGGGATACAAGGAACATATCTAAACAATAAAGGCAATATACAGCAAGCCAACATCAAACTAAATAGAGAGAAACAGAGATCCCACTGAAATTAGGAACAAGACATGGTTGTCTAATCTCTCCATATCTATTCAATATAGTTCTTGAGGTCCTAGCTAGAAAAATAAGACAGCAAAAGGAAATTAAGGGATAGAAATCAGAAAAGGAGAAGTAAAACTCTCACTATTTGCTGATGATAGGATAGTTTGTATAAGTCATCCCAAAAAATTATACTAAGGAACTTCTACAACTCATAAACAATTTCAGTAATGTAGCAGGATACAAGATTAATTTTAAAAAATCAGTAGACCTCCTGATACACAGATGACAAATGGGCTGAGAAAGAAATCAGAGAAATATCAGCCTTTGCAATATCCACAAATGGTATAAAATACCTCACAGTGACTCTAACCAAACAAGTGGAATTCTTGTATGACAAGAACTTTAAATCCTTGAAGAAAGAAATTGAAGTAGACACCAGAAATGGGAAGATCTCCTATGCTCTTGGGTAGACAGAATTAACATAGTAAAACTGTCAGTCTTACCAAAAGCAATCTACAGATTCAAATGCCCATCAAAATCCCAGCAAAATTCTTCACAGACCTCGAAGGAACAGTACTCAACTTCATATGGAAAAGCAAAAAATCCATGACACCCAGAACAATCCTGTACAATAAAAGGACTTCTGGAGGCATTACAATTCCTGACTTCAACCTCTACTACAGAGCAACAGTACTGAAAACAGCCTTGTATTGGCATAGGAACAGACAGGAGGACCAATGGAACTGAATCGGAGACCTGGATACTAATCCAAACACCTCGAAACACCTGATTTTTGACAAAAAAAAAAAAACAAATGGAAAAAAGAAAGCATATTTAACAAATAGTGCTTCCATAACTGGATACCAACATGTAGAAGAATGCAAATAGATTCATATCTATCACCATGCACAAAACTCAAGTCCAAATGGATCAAAGACCTAACATAAAACCAGCCACAGTGAAGCTCATAGAATAGAAAGCACTCTTGAATACAATGGTACAGGAGACCACTTCCTAAATATAACCGAAGAAGCACAGACACTGAGAGAAACAATTAATAAAAGGGACTTCCTGAAACTGAAAAGTTTCTGTAAAGCAAAGGAAATGGTCAACAAGACAAAACAACAGCCTACAGAATGGGAAAAGATCTTCACCAACCCCACATCAGACAGAAGTCTGATCTCCAAAATATACAAAGAACTCAAGAAATTGGCCATTAAAAGAACAAATAATCCAATAAAAATGGAGTACATATATAAACAGAAAACTCTCAACAGAGGAGTCTAAAATGGCTGAAAGACACTTAAGGAAATCCACAGCATCCTTAGTCATTAGAGAAATGCAAATCAAAACAACTCTGAGATTCCATCTTACACCTGTAAGTATGCCAAGATCAAAAACATTAATGACAACTTATACTGGAGAGGATGTGGTAAAGGGAACACTCCTGCATTGCTGGTGGGAATGCAAGCTGGTATAGCCCCTTTGGATATAAGTATGGTGATTTCTCAGAAAATTGGGGAACAACCTTCCTCAAGACCAAGCAATACCACTTTTGAGTATATATCCAAAGGATGTTCAATTGTTCCACAAGGACATGTGTTCAACTATGTCATAGCAGCATTGTTTATCATTGCCAGAACCTGGAAAGAACCTAAATGCCCCTTGATCGAAGAATGGATAAGGAAAATGTGGTACATTTGCTAAATGGAGTACTATGCATCAGAAAAAAATACCATCTTGAAATTTGTGGGCAAATGGATGGAGCTAGAAAACATCATTTTGAGTGAGGTAACCCAAAACCAGAAAAAAATTATCATATGTACTCACTTGTAAGTAGTTTTTAAACATAAAGCAAAGAAAACCAGCCTACATATAAAAATCCCAGAGAACCTAGACAACAATGAGGACCCTAAGAGAGACATACATGGGAAGTAGAAAAAGACAAGATCTCCTGAGTAACCTGGGAGCATGGTGACCACAGGAGAGGGTTGAATGGGAAAAGAGAGGCAGGGAGGGGAACAGAGAAAAATGTAGAGCTCAATAAAAATTGATAAAAAAATTAAAATTAAAAAAATAGTCATCCTACAAAAGTAGTCTAGAGATTCAATGTAATCTCCATCAAAATTCTAACACAGGTTTTGAAAAGACAATTCTCAACTTTATATGTAAAAACAAAAATATCAGTATATCTAAAACAATACTGAACAATAAAATAACTTTTGGAGGTCTCATCATTCCTGACTTCAAGTTATAAGCAAAGCTATAGGGATAAAAATAGAAAGCATGTTACCAGCATAAAAATAGACACAGATCAGTGGAATCAAATTGAAGACTTAGACACAAAATCACACACCTCTGGACACATGATTTTTGATAAAGAAGCCAGTAATGTACAATGGAAAAAAGAAATCATCTTCAACAAATGATACTGATCAAACTTAATGTCTGCATACAGAAAATGCAAATAGATCCATATTTATTGCCCTGCACAAAACTAAAGTTCAAGTGGATTAGAGACCTCAAGGTAAAATCAGATACACTGAACCTGATAAAGGAAAAGTGGAAAATATCTTTGAACTCATAGGCACAGAAGACTTTCTGAATTGAACCATTAGCGTAGGCACTAAGATCCACTCATGAAACTGAACATTTTTCTGTGTAGTAAAGGATACCATCATTTGCACAAGGCAACTTATGCAATGGGAAAAAATTTTTAACAATTTTACATCTGATAGATTAATACACAAAATATATAAAAGAACTGAAGAAAACAGATATCAAAGATAACCCTAAATATTCCAGTTTAAAAATGGGTAGACTTCTAAACAAAGACTTTCAATAGAAACTATATATTAAAAAATATGAAGAAAGAAACAAATATTCCAATTTAAAAGTGAAGTAGAGGTCTGAACAAAGACTTTTTGATTAATGAAATGTTCAACATTCTTAACCATCACTAAAGTACAAATCAAAATGACACTGAGATTCTATTTTACACCTGTCAGAATAGCTAAGATCAATATCACAAGTGACAAATCATGCTGGAGAGGATATGGAGCAACAGAATCATTCCTCCATTGCTGGTGGGAGTGCAAACTTGTACAGCTACTATGTACATCAGTGTGCCAGTTCCTCATGAAGGAATGCATCAATTTACCTCAAAATCCAGCCATATCACTCTTGTGCATGTACCCAAATGATGCTCCAACCTACCACAAGAACACTTACTCAACCATTTTCTTTGCCACTCTAATCAAAGTAGTCCTAAACTGGAAACAATCTAGATGTTCCTCAACAGAATAATGGATAAAAAAATGTAGGAATTTACTCACTTCCTCTGCTGTTTATAAAAATATTACATCATGAAATTTGCAGGCACATGAGTTGAACCAGATATAATAATACTGAGTGAGGTAACTTAGATCCAAAAAGACAAATATAGTATGTATTTGTTTAAATGTGGATATTAGCTGTTGAATAAAATAAACAAGTTGTTGAACAGAGTCCCAGAGACGTTAGACATAGTGCAAGCATTTAGCAGGGACACATGGATCTCTCTGGAGAGGAAATTAGAATAGATTTGATGGATGGATGGGAGATGGGTGGCAATGGAAACAGGAGGATCAGTTATAGGTGTGGGTGAAGCTGACAGAAAATTACGGAGAAAGACAGCAAGAAGTGAGGGGCATTTGAGGTGTGGTGTGGAAATCTAGTGCTGTGGAAAATTCCTTAAGTATATGACAGTGATCCTAAAGAAGAATGACTGGCCAGAAATAATATCTTGAAGATTGAAATGGAGATACATGGGAGGAACTATGTGAAGTTGGAAACATTGAGCCTTTAATTTTAGTTAGTCTCCTTAATTAAAAACAGTATTTTTTTTAACCTGGAAGAGGTCTAACTACTACATTCCATTTTCATCTGAAGAGATTAGTCATAAATTGCCCTGATGCAGTTGACCTGTAATACTTTGCTGTGACCTTTCAGAATCTTCCCCAGCACATCAGACATAGATGCCTTCTGGTCCCCACCATTCCCATTAAAGTGAGTTACATAACCCATGAGAATGGATGCTACACTCCAAACACACTCACTGAGCTTTCTTATTTACATAGTTAGATTTATGAGGAAAATAGGTAAGAATTAAACATGAATTTGGATGAAGCTTAGTTTATTGATATAACCTTGTCAATAAAAGACTATTTTGTGCTCAATGTTGCAGTATGAGGAGTTATAAAGATCTTTAACCTATTTGTTTTTTGTTCATTTGTTTTGCTGAAAGATGAACCAAAAACATTGTCCACAATGAGAAAGTTAAAAGTGCCCAATCTGACTTGACTAAAGGTAGAGGAATGAACTTAATGTCTCAGAATAAGAATTCTTTTATTTTTATTTTTTAAACAATCTTTTCCCATTTACATACTAAACCCAGTTCCCACTCTCTCCCCTTCTCCTGCTCCCCTCACCTTTTCCCTACTCCCCCCACCACACCTATGTCTCATTCACTCCTCTGAGAGGGAAAGGCTTCCCATGGTGAGTCAACAAAGTCTGACACATCACTCTGAAGCAGGACCAAGCCCCTCACCCATCTAGCCTGAACAATATATCCCTCCATAGAGAAGAGAATGCACTCCAATAAGCCAGTTTATGCACTAGAGAAAGATCCTGGTCCCACTACCACTACCAGTGGCCACACAGACTGCTCAGGGCACAGAACTGTCACCCACACTCAGAGGGCCTAGTTTGGTCCTATGCAGGTTTCCCTTCTGTCAGTCCAGAGTCCCTGATAAGAAGTTCTTAGAGTGTGGTTCAGCTAAGACTAGTCAACCTAGCAGGATCAAGATGACACACCACTGATCATATCTGTGAGAAATACATTTGTGCTTTCATGAGTTTCAGCATTCTTGGAGATCTGGGATAACTCTATGGGACAGATCCTGTAATAGGAGCAATGACTGAATCAGGAAACTCAATTTGTCTTGGGAGTAAGTATTGAGATTGTTTGGTGAGAGTAATATGAAGAGAGGCTAAGTGACTCATCTGTCAGGGACAATATTTATGGACTAAATGTGGACTTTCCTCAGACTTGTGTGCTGAGGTCTTAACTACCAAGTGTGAAGGTATGTGGGTTTTACACCTTTGGGAATATCAAGTTAGGTGAGATTGTGAGGCTGGAATTTCCATGCTGGGATTGATACCTTCATTAGAACAGACAGCAATACAAATATATCATTCTCCAAGCATGTGCAAACAGGAAAAGTTATATAAGCACACAGTGAAAAGGGACCATATAAAAGCAAGGGTTGATGGAGTTAACTATCATCAAGAACCTGATCTGCCAGACCTTATTGTAAACTTTCTAACCTTCAAAATCCTTATAAATATCTCTTGTTTAATCCATGCACTCCATGGTATGTTGTTATAGGAATCCATCTAAGACAGACCAGTGTGTTTGAAGCTGAAATAGAGCCAGAGCACCATCAGATTACTATAATTCAGAGACCTTTGAATTAAGTATCACTAATAGTGGTCTCAAACAACATGAAATGGGTAGAAAACGACTACTTACTTGATCTGTGTAAGCAGAAATTATCAAAATTAAATGAATAAGACTTGAACCTGAGTAATAATACAGAATCATTGGCCTCTCAGGCTCCTTGAGGAAAGACATTTATATACTACCAAAATACATATTTTTATTTATATTTAATACATCAAATAGTTTATTTACCATATTGCTTATATAATATAATTAATAGTTATATAATATATTAATATTGTATATTGGTTTATAATGTATATTAAAAATTCTCCAAAGTCATCTCCAGGGGTATCTAATATATTTTCTATGTCTCATATAAAACAACCCTATAAATAATTAGTTAATCAGTGATGTGAGATTCCCCTCTGCATGCTACAAATATATTTCATTACCATTGGTTAATAAAGAAACTGCCTTGGTCTATGGCAAGGAAGAATATAGATAGGCAGGAAAACTAAACTGAATGCAAGGATAAAGATGGCAGAGTCAGGCAGAAACCATGTAGCTGCTGAAGGAGAAGGAGGATGCTGGAAGCTCACCAGTAGGCCATAGACTCAACTCAAGGTCATATACAGGTTGATAGAAATGGGTTAATTTAAGATGTAAGATTTAGCTAGAAATACACCTAAGCTATTGGCCAAACAGTGTTGTAATTAATATAGTTTCTGTGTGATTATTAGGGTCTGGGCAGCCAGGTAATGAATGAGCAAGAAACCAAAATTTTCAAGAGCTACTAGATACTGTTTCCAGGCACACACTACTTTTAGGAGTCCAAAAAAATCATTGTTACACGCCATACAATGTAAGAGTTATAGGGGATAGGAGCAATGAACTTTAGGTCATAGTGGTACCATAGATCACTAAACCCATTGTGTGGTTTGGGAATATGTGATTGGAGTATGACAGCTTAGCATCTGAAAGACTTGCAACATCAGTTCTGTGTCCTATGGAGTTAAGACACTTGGTAAGATAATCACTGGCAGTCAGTGAAACAGATTACACTGAAGCAAACAATGCAAAGGCAAAGCTACCTTTCTAGAGGAATGGAAAAGCTTAGTGTAACTATCAAGGATTTGAAAGATGCAGAAATGGTGAAATCCACTGCATCCTCTTTCAATTAAGCTACTTAAACAAGAATGAAAGATAATGAATCTTAGACATGACAGTGGATTATTGTGAGCTTTACAATGTAGTGACTCCAATTACAGCTTTGGTGCCAGATGTGGTGCTATTGCTTCAAGAGACAATTATACCCTCTGTTTTGATCAGTAAGTAATCTGGTACCGAGAGACATCCTAGCCCACTGCTATAGAGCTTTAGATGAGATGCACAGCTTTTAATCATAGCTGCTAGGAAAAGCCCTAGATGTTTCTTTTCAGTCAATGCATTCACTGAACATTCACTGGTTCACCTCAGAGGAAGGTCACCTCTCTAGCTATATATCACAAGCTAGTTTTCTGGGGTTCTAATCATATCTCCATTCCAAAATATTCATACTTTCCCATTGTCTTGTTTGAGTTATAATCACTGGGGCCAATGAGTAAAAAGTAGCAACTTCTAACTTATCATTAAGGTATTTTTTATGTTTGAGAGTAAAAAATAAATCTGGCAAAAATTCAGCAACCTTCTATTTTAGCAAAATTTCTAGGGTTTTAGAATACATGGTGTTAAATTCTTTTTAAATGTTCTAGAGTAGTATTTATATCTACTATGTGATGTAAATAAAATTAAAAACTGAGGCATAGAATATAGTGTACTTCTGATTTCATATCTCACTTAGGTGTGTTATTTTAGCCTATTTGACTACTGACTCAAACACTGCTAGGGAATGTAAGCTATAACAAGCAAAAGATCGTGAACACTCCCTAGGTGCTGTGCCACTTGAGGCAAATGGTCCAGCAATTTCAGCTGTGTTTGCAGTATCAGTTAATATAGGAATAAAGTCTGGAATCTTTGGCAAAATATTCATAGCTGAGTCACAGCTTAGTCATAGGACTTCAGAGCAGTTCCCTGCCATTATTTGTGGGTTACTGCTATGTGTGATGGTGTATGATGGTGTGTGTGTACACTTGTGGGTGAGGTGGTTCAAACTCAAGCTTTTAAGCATTCTAATAATCTCTTCTATCATTGAGCTTAATCCATAGCCTATTACTTCCTTTTGTCAAAATCACTTTTTCCCTAACAGTGGCCTTAGTATTTATCAATTTCTTGCTTAACCATGAGCTAAAGTTATCATGTATCCCGAGATACCTGTCATTAAGAGGGTGTTGTATAAACCACCTACTCATAACATTGAGTGTATAACAAAGGATTACATCATCCAATAGAAGCATTAGAAATGTGGTCACAACAGACTAACCCTTAAATGAAGAAGCATATTACATGAAGAATGTTGCAAATGTCCTTGGTCTTCATTCTTGCTCGAGTGTTCTTTCCTAGCTGGTATCTATGGCCTTATGAGGAGCTCCCTACAACTAGTTGGTAAAAGAAAAGAAGACATGTGTTGGATATATGAATGGTTCTACATGGTATGACAGCTACACTTGTAAGTGAAAAGCTGAACCATTCTTAGATATCTATGGTGAGTTCTCTCCAGTGTGCAGAATACTGAGCAATACACCAGGTTAATTGCTGTGCTCAGTACTAGAAATGGACACAGCATATTATGAGATAAGTATTGATCTCTAGGTTCTTCCAATGGTTTATTTTGATAGCCAGGGACTTTGAAGGAATGTGACTGAAAAGTGACAAAAGACAATTAGAAGATATGTGGACATGCTGCTCTGAATGAATGAAATATGTGAAAATAATTGCAGATCATGTAAACTGAGTGGAGAATTAACTTAGAGGGAATTGCAATAACAAAGGGCAATTGATGGTCTGGTCTTTAGTTATACTTCCTTCTCCTGTGAACACCAGCATCATCAATGTGTGCATAAACAGTGGTGGAAACCATATAGATTAGTATGGGTTCAGCAACATGTCTTCTATTCATCAAGGCTGATAAATACTTATACCAACTGCAGAGATCAATACTACATATGCAATATGGCACCAATTCCCACAATGTTCTCCCAGTTATTCAGAATATCTTATGACCTGTCTTGATATTCCAAACAGCATTGATTCTGACCCAGAGACACTCCTCTGGAAATCAAATGATGCAATGAGCCCATGGAGATGGAGTTCACTAGTTTTACTTACATTTTAAAACATCTGAAGTATCAGAGCATTGGAATGGCCTTTTAGATTCATTTACAGAACTAGTTGGGTGACAAAACCTTGTACAGGGGTAGTATTCTTACAGAGGCTATTTGTTTTCAGAATTAACATCAGCGTGTACTGTTGCTGGTCCAGTAGCCAGATTCTGCTATCAGGGAGTGAAAATAAGAGTCATACTGTCTATTATTATTTCCTAGTGACCTACTAGCCAAATATTTGCTTTCTATTCCCATACTTTCATGTTTTGCTTGCTTAGATATGTGAGTTACCAAACGGAAAATATGTCCACTAGGAAAACAGCAATAATTTAATGAACTGGAACTGAATGCTATGGGATGGTTTCTTTAGTCTCTGAACCAGAACATGAAAAATTTCAGTTTCATTTTGACCCCAAAAGGAAATTAAAACTATGGCTACATAAAGGGAGGAAGAACGAGTGAGTATGCCCCGAATATCTTACAGAAGGGGATTAACATCAGTGATAAGCTACACTAACCCAAAACGAGAAGGGAATATTTATGATTCAGACGCCTTAGTGGTTTTGGTCACTGCTGTTGGTTTATCCACCTCCAACGTGACGTAGATGAATTCCACCCTCCACTACTTCCAGGACAAAATTACCCCTATAATGCCCTCCCAATAACTCTTTGAAAGAATTAATACCAGAAATAAACAGTCTATGCTGTGTCAACTAGAACTTATATTATAATTTATTTTATTTACCTTTCTGTTCTGTGACCAATGGTAAATTCCTATAGTGTTAGAATGCAGTCTAGATTGAGGTTACTGCCGGGCACTCTCTTTGCATCAGCATTAATAGTATAAGAGGCCACACCCAAGTGAGCAGGTAACTAAAAGGCTACTGGCTATAGGATTTCTTATAGCATCCAAAGACAACTGTCTCATTCTTTCTTTAGTGTTTGTACCCTTATGAACAGCATTCATTAATCAGACCCACAGCTATTTGCAAATAGATACAATTGCCTCCTGAAGAATTGTGAATGCAACTACTGATGGTCAACTTGACAAGATCTAGAATAATCTAGAAGTCAATTCTCTGGGAACACCTGTGAGGAATTTTCTGGTTATGGCAACCTGAAATAAGAATTCTCACACTAAATATGGATGATGCTTCCCAGTGATTATTCAGAAATACGGAAGTCCAGGGAGAAAGTTTTTGATTTTGACATGCTTGGCTTCATATCTTGCTGGTTAGGTCCTATACCCTGTTGATGCCTCTGCTTTTATTGGTAGCACTGGTGTTGCCATGCTTTGTTGGCATAAGAACTTGCTCTCATTGTGTTTCCAACATAGACTAAAGACTAGTTATTCTGAATCCCACAGGTCTTCAAATCACTTTGGAAGTGTTGGGCATTCAGAACTATGAACTGAGCAGCTACTGATTCTCAGTCTCTCCAGAGTAAAGAGTATAGAAACTAAATTTCATAAGCCAGTCTAATATATATGTATGAGTGTGTGTGTGTGTGTGTGTATGTGTGTGAAAGAGAGAGAGAGAGAGAGACAGAGACAGAGACAGAGTCAGAGACAGAGATTATATATGTATTCCTTCATTCTACTAGTTCTGCTGTCTGGTTCTTAAGTGTAAAGGAGCTATACGTTAGATAAGACTGGAAGAGAATCAGCACTGCCTTAAAAGGAATTTGCCCCAGATGTGTGCTTCCAGGTGAGATTATGTTGTAAAACAAGCTGCTTCCTCCCTTCTAGATTGCCTAGCATATATATTCGGGATTTTCTTACTGGTCCACACATGTACCAGTTTTTGGATCATATGATTCCTCTATACCTGTTAGGATCAGATTTTAACACAGGTCTGTACATGGTAAATCAACAACCACTACAATTTGATACTTGAACGAGTTTTCACAGGTGTTTGCTTTGTGAATATATGCAATATGAATCTTTCATAACTGGATATCTTGTCCGTGCCTCAAGCCCATCATTTACATTGAGGCTAAGTCAAAAGAACTCCATTTGAAACCAGGAAGACTGATCTACATAAGACCTAGATATGTAGCTAATAGTAGAGCCCTTGCCAAGCCTGTGTAAAATCCTGCATTGCATTTCCTATACCAACAAAAATAAAAGGCAATCGATAAAAGAAGGACAGTGCTGTGGGACAATGGTCTTGTACTTTGTAAAGATTTTTCACTTGTATTTTAATAAAAAACTGATTGTCCAGTAGCCAGGCAGGAAGTATAAGAAGGGCAACCAGGCAGGAAGTAGAGGTGGGGTGACAAGAACAGGAGAATTCTGGAAAGAGGAGTCAGTCTGCAGTAGTCACCCAGATGCAGAGGAAGCAAGATGAGAATGCCTCGCTGATAAAAGGTACCAAGCCACATGTTGTCTGGCTTTCTGTCAGCAACAAAGATAAAATAGGAGACACAAGATGCAAGATGCAATGTATGGTAGGGTTTTTTTGTCCCACCAGCCATTCCCAAATAATGACACAGAGACTTAATATTAATTATAAATGCTTAGCTGATAGTTTAGGTTTGTTTTAACCTAGCTCTTATAACTTTAATTAACCCATTTCTATTCATCTCTGTGCTGCCCTGAGACTCATTTACCTCATGTATGTACCACCCATCCTGTTTGCTCTGTGTCTCATGGTGTCATGTTACCCACAAGCATCATCTGATAATATTCATATAAAACTGAGCAATTAATATATTCTAAATAATTATGTAAGAACAGCCAAGGAACTCTTGTAAATGAACAATAACAAAAAAAATAACGCTATGGAATTTTCAGTCAAACTTACAAAAAGTAAACTAACAAAAAGTAGAACCCAGAATTACAAAGATGAACCAATATCAGTGGTTCTTAACCTAGGGGTTACAACTCTTTTGGGAATTAAACTACCCTTTACAGGAGTCATTAAGACAGTCAAAAACCACAGATATTTACATTATGATTCATAACAGTAGCAAAATTACAGTTATGAAGTAGTAATGAAAATGATTTTATAGTTTTATATCACCACACCACAACATGAAGAACTGCATTAAAGGGTCACAGCAGTAGGAAGGTTGAGAGCCACGGCATTACATGGAAATGATTAATATAGACATAAAAGAATCCCTTAGTACCCAATACTAGACCAGTGGAAATGCAAATGAGGAATATGGATGATGCTGCAATGGTGGGGAGGGAGTCCCCATCCTGCTTTGCTGGTGAGAGGACAGACTGTCACAGCCACTGGAAGAGAAGCCAGCAATACATAGGGAAAAATGTAAGAGAAAATACACACCATGTTTTGCAGCCTTGTAGAGAAGATTCATTTAGTATGAAGGGCTTGGAAACAAAATATAGGTGGTTAAGACATAACAAATACAAATTAGACAGAGACAGTAAGCATTAATGCATCATTGAAAAAGTTTTCTGTTATCTCCAGACACTGAAGATAAATATTTCAAAGACAACATTTTCTTGACCCTTTCTGTGGTTTCATTTAAAAATTATAATTGAAGATTCAAAACACGAAACCAAAGGCAAAAAGAGTGCATCCAAAAAGATTAGGTTCCCAAAAAGATAATACATGCAGAAGAGATAGGTCCTGGTGTCATTGTTGATGGATTCTAGGTCTGCCAGGATGGAGGGGGGAGGGCCTTGGACTTCCAACAGGGCAGGGCACCATGCCCTCTTTTAAGGAAGAAGGGGGAAGGAGGAGGGGTGGGGGGAGCGAGAGGGGACTGGGAGAAGGGGAAGAAATGTAAAAATTTATATTATTTTTTGAATGGAAAAAAAATAAAAGAATACCTACCAAAAAAAAAAAGGCAAAAAGAGACTCATGGTGGTCGGTTGTGGATAAATTCATAGATGGTGTCTTTTTTTATTTTCTCCACATTAAGGTGTCTATTTTGCCAACCTCTTGATTTTACTCCTTTTAGAGACCACAAGATCTTAATGCCCACCATCTAGCCAGTAAAGTGTCTCACACCTAAGCTAAAAGTAAACTAATTTGCTTACATTTGCAAATGTAAGAAGACTTTTGCTACCATTAAATTATTTATTTAAATTATACATGTGTTTTATAAAGAAGTAGAAAATTTCAAACCAAAATAATGATTGTGTCATGAGCATTTTAGAGCTTTAGGAAGCAAGCCTGTAAGAAGTGTATGGTGATTGGAAAACATGGAATGCTGAAGGTGTTTCCAGCACAGGGTGTGGGTAAGCCAGAGTGTTCAACAAGATTAGATGATCATCAAATGTTTCTCTTTTCAGTCATCTGTTTCCCCTGGTTTCTTCACTTAATTTCTGATAGAATTCTCTAAGCCCAGCAACCTGTTGGTTCCTTATATAACGGGAAATTTATTAGGCACAAACTGAAGTATATGGAATATTAGAAATCAATCTAAATAACTCTTATATTTAAAAAGATATTGAGATGCTGTTCTGGTTACTTTTTGTCAACTTGATGCAATGCTAGATATACTCAGAAAGAAGGAATCACAATTAAGGAATTGCCTCTATCATATTGTCCTGTTGACATACTTCTGGGGCATTTTTTTTGATAGCTAATTGATGTAAGAGGGTCAAACCCACTATGGGCAATGCCATGCATGGACAGATGGCCCTGGGATTTATATGACTGCAGGCTGAGCCAGCCATGGGAAGTATGAGAGTAGGCAGTGTTCCTACATGGTGTTTGCCCCAGTTCCTGTCTCCAGATTTCTCCTGTGAGTTCCTGTCCTGATAAACTCTTTCCTACTCAAGTCGTTTTTGGCCAGTGTTTTATCACAGCAACAGCAACCAAACTGTGACCTATAGTCTGACTATATTTACTTTTACTTAAATGAAAAATGTAAGGTATTATATCCCTTCTTATGTAGAAAGGGAAATTAAAAATCTCTTACCATATTTCTTACAGAGATTGATAGTATGAGGAAAGAGCTGCTTGCTGTTGGTCTAATTATGTAGTACCTGTCTTTTGTAGTAAGACAGAATACATACACAACAATTTTACATGCAAATCAAATTTATATTCTAATTAACTTAGAATTGTCCCTGTTAGAACCAATATCAAAAACAATATATTTAAACTATCACACAGTTTATCACTTAAATATATACTTTAAAGTTATAATTTTTTATTCAAAATGTTAAACTTTTTAAGGGAAATTGATTGATCATTAGTTTTATTTTGTGCTTTTTCTTAACAATTTGTTTGACTGCAATGGTTTTTTTGAGTTGTGTTTTGTGATAATATTTGACTATGATAACATACATGAGAAGAAGTTTGTCATAACTTTCCTTCATCCATTGAATGTTCTCCCTCAGATAAAATACAAGCAGATACTTTCTTGTTTTGACTTTCTGGACTTTCACAATGCCATATATATGAGGTGGTTATCCTCAACAAATATTTTATTTATTAAAACAATGTTTTGCAAGTGCAAGGTTCAGCTGGAGAAAAGACATTCTGATGATCCTGAAGACCTCTGATTTTACTACCAAGGAATTACTGAACTGCTGCTTGGCTGTCTTTGTGTGCAACTTTTATTGGCAACAGATGTAGTATTTATAGTAAAGTCTATCACCGTTTATTAATGTTATATATTAGAGATATTTGCTGCTCTAAAAATGATATGCTAAAATATGCTAAGGCATTTTAAAGTATAACAAGAAAAATGAACTGACAATTTATTAATCAAATTTCTTGTTTCATAATTATAGATGATAAACCTTGAATAAAACAATGTAAATATATCAATTTATTTAGCATAATTATGGAAACCATTTATAATGATAGCTCCAGAATAATTATTTCACTAAATTTTCATCTAAATTCCAAGTTTTTTACATTTTTCTTTTCTTTGGAATTTAATTAGAATAGTCTTTACTAATAAATCATAGAGTTAGAAGAAAGCAAACACAGCAATATTCTGAATGTTCATATGGCCATAATCACAGTCTACATTGGATATTACATTAAAGTATGATTTCAAAATTTTATGATAGGTACACCAATGTCTTGAAGACAAAACAGATAAAATGGTATCACAGAGCTCTCACATAATAAAATAGTGCATTATGATACATACAACAATACCTCTGCCTATCTAAATAATCAACTCCATTTTATACTTACATGTTATATTTTAATAGTTGTATAATATCAGCATTCAGAATATTTAACTATATTTATCTTTTCCACTGGGACATAAAAGCAAAAAAGTTGAACATAACTACAGGGTACTATATGATGTTCCATAATGTGTGTTCATTAGATCATAGTAAAGATATTTTCTTTAAATGTGTTACTATTCTGCCCCTTTAAGATAAGCACATGGAAATCCTTTCTTGTTGTCTTTAAAATACACAGTGCACCATTGTTAACATTTCCTGTCTGCTTTACAGTAGCTCAGGAGGGTTTCTTCCCGCATTCTCATATTTTAGTATCCATTCACCTTTCCTTCTATCATTCCCTCCCTCGCCTCTAATAACCATCGTTCAATACTAAATTCTGAAAGATAAACCACTTTTAAAATTTTCTTAACAGAGTAAATTTTTTCTATATCTGGCTTATTTCATTTAATGTGATGATCTCCAAGTTAAAAGATTTTGCTGACAGAATGTCATTCCTTCAATAAGTAAAAAAATATCTAATACATATCACACTATTGTTTTCTATTCAACACTTAGGTCATTTATGTTTGCTGCCATCATTCGTTCACTACTGTGACTAGCAATTCAGTGAACCTGATAGTGCTGACATTTCCGATGCCCTGGTTTCATCCCTTTCATTATATGTCTAGGAGTAGGATCCTAGATTGCTGGATCACAGTATCTCTATTTTTAATATTTTGAGGAACTTTCATAGAGTTTTTCCTAATTTTTCACTCTCATCAATAGTATATAGATGTTATTTTGCCAACTTCCCCACCAAAATTTATTGACTATTGCTATTTGCGGATTTTTTTTTCTGGAAATAAGAAGATAACTCATTTGATATTTATTTGTATCTCCCATTTTATTATCAATGTTGCACATTCTTGCATACATATTTGTCTTGTGAATATCTTCCTTTGAGAAGTGACTATCTCTATTCCCTAATTTAAATCCACAATTTGTTTTTTATATTTAGATGTTTTCTTTGTTTTATGTATGTGTAATGTATGTATTTGCCTTTGTCCTCTTTCATGTATGTATATGGGTGAAGATGTACATGTGCATAGTGGTGAGCATGCATTCTTTATTGCTCAAACACAGGGCATGAAGTTTCAGCCAGTGTATTAAGAAAAGAAAAGGAAATAAAGTACGAAAGAATAGAAATGAAGATATCAGAGTATCCTTGTTTTTATATTGTATGATTATGTCAGTGAAAAATTCCAAGTGCATCGAAGATCTGAGTGGGAGACCTGAATATCTGAAACTTCTAGAAGAAAGACTAGGGACAACAGTTCAGAACAGATGATAAGGTAAAGACTTTCTTAATAGAACTCTAGTCACCTAGGAAATGAGATTAACAATCAGTAAGTGGACCTAATAAAATCAGAATGTTTCTAGGCTGCAAATAGCACTGCTCATCAACCAAAGAGACACCATACATATAGGACCAGATGTTTATCAGTTGTACAACTGACAGAGGATTAGGGTCTAGAATGTACAAAATGTACCAGGAACTAAGAAAATAAAAAATAAAACATAAACTGATAACACTAACAACCCAATTTAAAAGAGGGCCATTGAACCAAACAGAGCATTCTCAGAAATAATAACAAATCTCTAAGGAATACATTTAAAAAAATTCACCACACTTAGCTGTTAGAGGATTGGGAATTAAAACTATTTTGAGATTTCATCTTATCACATTCAGAATGACTAAGTCTAAGAAAACAAAAACAATAAGTATTGGTGAGGGTATGAGGGATAGAGAGCACTTACACAGTGTTGGTTAGGGTACAAATTGGTGCACCCACTGTGGATGTCAGTCTGATATTTCCAAAGGAAACTAGAAATATTTCTCCCAGATGAGCCAATTATACCACTTCTGGGCATGTACTCAAAAGTATGCACAATAGCTAGCAACAGCATAGATGTTCATCAGCTGATAAATGAGCAATGGAAATGTGGTAGCTATATACGATGGAATCCTACCCGACTGCAAGGAAAATGGAGCCATGAAATTACAGATAAATAAAATGAGGAGGAAAACATACCAAGTGCAGAAATCCAGATCCAGAAACACGAATATTGCATATTCTCATTTATAAATGAAGCTTAGTGTTGGTTGAATCCCTGGACTTTTGTGTTTAATTAGAAGTGCCTATAGAATCTAGAAAACAAGAAAGGGCCCATTAGTGGAGTTCTAAAAAAAAAAAGATAATAATGTAAGGGAAATAGTGGAACATGGAGAGGTGATGATTAGGAGAAAGGAGGAATGACATGGAGAGAGCTTTAAGTTGGGAGAGAGAAAGGAAGGTAGGAGAAAGCAGAGGTTATATGAGGAATAAACAACACTAAAGATGTTTGAAAATGACATATGAAAAGCTATTATTTAATAAAATATATACATATAAGTACCTATCCATATAAAACAGTTTAAGTGCAGTTAGCATAAAATATATTCTCCTTTTATAATATTTTATTCCTTATTTGAGAATTTTTTCATGCATACAATATTGACCATACTGGCTCCTCATTCTTCCTTCTATCTAAAATTTTAAATTGTCATTATCCTTACAATTTTTCTATACCAGCTTCTGTGATATTCCCTGAGCTTTAGGTATAGGGGTTGTGTCTTAGATACATCATTTGAGGATAAGAACCCCCTAGTTGTTCTTTATATTTAGACCACTTGTGGTTTATGTGATGGTCTGAAGTTTCTTTATGCATTAATAGTAATCACAGCATATGGAGGGAAATCCCATATCAGAAAAGGGGTGGAAGTGATGTAAATGCAACTACACATGTATGAAATTCTCAAAATAATAAGATAAATATAGAACTTTTTAATGCAGAGATGCATAATTTTAAATAATCATTGTTTTAAATAACCATCATAATGATAAGTAAATATAAAAAGGAAATTTTAACTGCCAATGAGAGGAAAATAATGTAGGACAATGCTGACAAAAATGAATAGAAGAATCTCCTTAAAGGAAAAGCAAAGATAAAAATATATGAATATGAATTTCTTAGGAAATAAAGCATGTATGAGAATAACACATTTGACAACACAGGCAGTATAGTATCAGTATTAATGAGTATCTTCAATTCAGTCTACAATGCACACATCTACTTTCTAAAATTGCCATGAAATCTAGAAGTTTCAGGCACTGACAATGCTTTGATAGGTGGATATTTGTATATTGTGAGATTTGCATAAAAGGGTGAAATACATTGAAAGCAATTTTATACCATTCTATAAAATTCAATATGTGTACATGATATGACAAATAAATTTCACTCAAAAATGCAATCCAGAAGACAATTTGGAAGAGGTGCAACATGGAATGAATGTAGAAATATCTACAACCAGACTGAAAAAGTAAACATTAGATACAACAATTTAACATCTTGTGAAAGAAGAGTAGAAAGGAGACATGGCAAAGTAAAATGAAATGCAGTGTGAAAATAACTTGGGGATTTATATAGACTTCCAGATAGAGAATAGATGGTTGGATAAATAGACAGAGATTCTACGTACTGCTTTAAAGGAAGAAATTAAAATATGTTACAGAAAGATTCTACGGGGTAGCTACCAGTCATTTCTGAAAAACTAGCTTGTATTTGTTTCACTAGGAAAGAAAGAGCAACATGTATGTAAGTATTCCTTTCTTGGTTGGGAATTAACTACATGGGAAGAATATTATGGTGTGTATTTTTCTTCAGGTTTGATATGCTTTAAAAACCCAAATAGAAGCAACTGCAGGAAAACTCCAATGTTTCGAAGTGGTATTAGAAGTATAATTATGGGACAAAAGGCAAAACAACATAAAATTTAAAATTTTTCAAAAAGCACAAATGTGATACATTTAGCAACATAGGAAAACAATTCTACAGGAGGAAAATAATGTTTTCCAATAAATAAAATGCATTGTGACTAAATAAGTTTAACAAAGGCTTTTTTGGTGTATATATATAATTGCTTTATTAAGGCTAATTATTGTATGGAACTTATTCTAATCTTGATTCACAAAGCCAACCAATGTAATACAGCCAAACCAGAGTATACACACTTTATTTTGATCAATGATTATCAAATGTGTTATTTTATGTATCAAATTACATTGCTAAATAAACCCATCACATTTAATTATTTCCACTTGAGACTGTTGTTCAGTTCTTTGGTGAGAACTTTGGGAGATCAATATTAATATATTATGGAGAAAATTCTATTTGATAAATATTTGCCCAAAGCAATTAAGGAGGCAGAAGTGAGTATGAGCACAAATGCTACATATTGACTATAACATCATTCATTCAATTTCAAAATGGATACACAGAAGTTTTAACATTTGTCTTTAATATTTATTCATTGTCTGAAATTTTGAGCTATGGTAAAATTAATGAAAATCACATCTTTCTATATACTCTTTAATTATTGCCTTTTTATTGAAAAAATATGAGCACTCTTTACTAACATATTTTATTTAAAAATTTACATACATTATGTTCTTTTAAATTATTAAATTATTAATTTTTAAAAGGAAAACAAACTATCTTTTTAAATTTTGCATAGCAATCCCAGTTCCCAATCCCTTCCCTCCTCCCAACCCCTCCACCTACCCCGCAATGCCACTGCCATCCACTCCTCAGAGAGAGCAAGGAACATTGTTTTGTTGAAAGTCCAAGGCCCACCTTACTATATGTAGACTGAGCAAGTTATCCATCTAAAGAGAATAGGTTCCAAGAAAAGCCAGTACAAGCAGCAGGGATGAATCCTGGTGCCACTGCCAGTGACTCCGCAGTCTGCCCCAACCATACAACTGTCACCCACATTTAGAGGAACTAGTTTGGACCTATGCTGTTTCCTTCCATGTCCAGCAGGAGTTGGCAAGCTCTTATTAGCTCAGGTAAACTGTTCCAGTGGGTGTACCCATCATGGACTTGACCTCTTTGCTCATATTCTCATTCCTCCCGATCTTCCATTGGACTTTGGGAGCTCACTCCAGTGCTCGGGTGCAGATCTCTGCCTCTGTTTCCAGTAGTTGCTGGATGAAGGTTCTATGAGATATTTAAAATATTCATTAGTCTGACTACAGGGCAAGGCCAGCTCGGGAACCCTCTCCTCTAATGCTTATGGTCTTAGCTGGGATTATCCTTGTGGATTCCTGGGAATTTCTCTAGTGCCAGGTTTCTTGCTAGCCCCATAATGGCTCCCTCAATCAAAATATCTCTTTCCTTGCTCTCATCTCTGTCCTTCCTCCATCTCAACTCTCCTGGTCCCTCAAGTTCTCCCCCCTTCCACTTCTCCAATTATCTTCCCTTTCTGCCCTCCATACTCTCCCACCCCCATTTTTTCAAGTGATCTTGTCTATTTCCCCCTTCCAGGTGGATCTATGTATGTTTTTCTTAGAGTTCACCTTGTTACTTAGCTTCTCTAGGATCATGAACTATAGGCTCATTTTCCTTTGCTCACGGCTAGTATCCACTTATGAGTGAGTACATACCATGTTCATCTTTTTGGGTCTGGATTACCTCACTTACAATGTTTGGTTGTTTTTTTTTTCTAGTTACATCCATTTGCATGCAAATTTCAAGATTTCATTGTTTTGTTTTGTTTTTTTACTGGTGAGTAGTACTCTAATGTGTAAATGTACCATATTTTATTTATCCACTCTTCCATCAAGGGGCATCTCGGTTGTTTCCAGCTTCTGGCTATTACAAATAATGCTGTTATGAAAAGAACTGAACAAATGACCTTGTAGTATGATTGAACTTCTCTTGGGTATATGCCCAAGAGTGGTATTGCTGAGTCCCGAGGTAGGTTGATTTACAGTTTCCTGAGAAACTACCATACTGAATTTCAAAGTGGTTGTACAAGAGCACATTCCCACCAGCACTGGAGGAGTGTTTGCCTCACTCCACATCCTCTCCAGCATAAGCTATCATTGGTGTTTTTGATCTTAGCCATTCTGACTAGTGTAAGATAGTAGCTCTGAATTGTTTTGGTTTGCATATCCTTGTTGGCTAAGTATGTTGAACATTTCCTTAAGTGTCCTTCGGCCATTTGAGAATCTTCTGTTGAGAATTCTCTGTTTAGTTCTGTACCCCATTTTTCAACTGGGTTATTTGGAATTTTGATGCCTAATTTCTTTATATATTTTGGAGATTAGTCCTCTGTCTGATGTGGTGTTGGTGAATATCTTTTCACATTCAGTAGGCTGCCTTTTTGTCTTAATGATGTGTTGTCTTATTTGATTTATAAAGGCTTCCTATGTTCAGGAGTCCCATTTATTTATTGTTGCTCTCAGTGTCTGTGCTGCTGGGGTTATATTTAGGAAGTGGTCTCCTGTGCCCGTGCATTGAAGGCTACTTCCCACTTCCTCTTCTATCAGGTTCAGTGTAGTTGGATTTATATTGAGGTCTTTAATCCATTAGGACTTGAGTTTGGTGCATGGGATAGATATGGATCTATTTTCATTCTTCTACATGTTGACATCCAGTTATGCCAGCATCATTTTTTGAAGATGCTTACTTTTTACCATTGTATAATTTTAGCTTCTTTGTCAAAAATCAGGTGTTCATAGGTATGTGGATTAATATCCAGGTCTTTGATTCAATTCCATTGGTCAACTTCTCTGTTTTTATACTAATACCAAACTGTTTTCATTACTGTATTTCTGTAGCAGAGCTTGATGTCAGGGATGGTGATGCCTCTGGGAGCTCCTCTATTGTACAGGATTGTTTTGGCTATGCTGGGTATTTTTGTTTTGCATATGTAGTTGATTATTGTTCTTTCAAGGTCTGTGAAGAATTGTGTTGGGATTTTGGTGGGGATTGCATTGAATCTATAGATTGCTTCTGGTAGGATTGCCATTTTTATTATGTTGATCCTATCTATTCAAAAGCATAGAGATCTTTGTATGGTATCTTCTTCAGTTTCTTTCTTCAAAGACTTACAGTTCTTGTCAAACAGAGCTTTCACTTCTTTAGTTATTGTTACCTCAAGATAGTTTATGTTAATTGTGGCTATTATAAAGGATGATGTTTCTTCCTCAGCTTCTTTATCATTTGTATATCGGAAGGCTACTGACTTTTTTGAGTTGATCTTGTATCCTGACATATTACTGAAGGAATTTATCAGCTGTAGAAGTTCCCTAGTAGAGTTTTTGGGGTCACTTATGTATACTATCATATCATCTGCAAATAATGAAAGTTTAACTTCTTTTATTCCAATATGAATCCACTTGATCTCCTTTTGTTGTCTTATTGCTATTAACAAGAACGATGTTGAATATATATGGAGAGAGTGGACAGCCTTGTCTTGTTCCAGATTTTAGTAGGATTGCTTTGAGTTTCTATTTAATTTAATGTTGGTATATTGCTTTTATTATGTTCAGATGTGTTTCTTTTATCCCTGATCTCTCCAAGACCTTTATCATGAAGGGGTTTTGGATTTTGTCAAATGCTTTTTCAGC
>PVIU01007399.1:0-93084 GCA_004026605.1 Ondatra zibethicus
GCCACCACTGCCCGGCTTCTCTGCACTTTTAAGATACCTTTTGTCAATTTTATTGTGTCTTAGATACTGTCTTAAGCAGGTGTCAATTTTGTTTCAGAAAATTGCATATGAAAACACTTTTTATTAGATTTCTTTTAAATTGATACATAAAATTATACATGTTAAATACTGTGTCATGTTTTGATGTCATATGTTGTTGCCTATTAATTAAGTCAGGTTAAATATGCTTGTTACCTTATTTTTTATGGTGAAAATTTTCAAATTTCCCAATCTTTTTCTCTAGCTCTATGAGATATCCAGTGCATTGTAGTTGTCTCTGGTCACCCTGTTGTGTAACACCACCCCAGAACTTGGTATTTCTATCTGACTGTAGCTCAGTACTCGGTAGTCAGTATTCCTCACCCTACTCCCATCCCACACCTCTGCCTTCTGCCTCTGGCAACCACCTCAGCATCCATGAAATAAACTTTTTAGTTTTGTTTTGCATCTCACATACAAGAGAACACACAGTGTAACTTATCTTTTCTGGGCCTGGCATATCACCTAACATGATATTTGTTAAATATCAACGTTGTTGCAGGTGACATGATTATATTCTTTTTGTTATGGGTCTAGGGGGCATTCAGAGATACACCAGTCTATTAATAAATTTTTAACAAATTGAAGACTTTTTATTTAGATACTGACATCAAGACTGCACCAGAAAGTGCTCCTAAGATGCAACATTTAGCCATATCAGCCCAGGACTTCTAAGACAAAATCCACAAAATTACATGTATTCTGACTACTTTTGAAGGCAGGGGCTCATTTTTACATGTCTTATAGTTGTCCTTGTCATCTTTTTGAGCAGAATAAGCAAGCTTAAATTAAAAAAGAAAGAAAGGAGGAAGGAAAGAAAGAGAAATAGGGCTGGAGAGATGGCTCAGTGGTTAAGAACACTGGCTTCTCTTTCAGAGGTCCTGAGTTTAGCTTCCAACAACCACATGGGTGGCTCACAACCATCTATAATGGGATCAGATGCCCTCTTCTGGTATAAAGATGCCCTCTTCTGGTATACATACAGGCAGAGCACTTGCAGATATATAAAATAAATAAATAAATCTTTTTAAAAGCAGAAACAGCAGTTAACCTGATGACCTATTATCTTGCAAGAACAAGTTTTACATATCAGTCAACTTTTGGAGTAGTCTTCTATGTCTGAGGGAAAAGGGGAACTGGGCTGCTAGAGTCCAATTTGTACAAGCTAGGGGCTTACATGTTAGAGGCATATTTTTTACCTTTTTTTGATCTCTCAAGAATAGTAATTAAAACCATAAATGTAATTAGCTATCACATTTTTATCAATTAATGGTGGGCATTATGTATATACATTCATTTTGTTTATCACCTAGTGGAAAAACTTTAACAAATCCTAAAACTTTAGTTTATTGTGCAGTGGTAGTAGAGACCATAATATAATTGTTTCAGGGTTTTATTGCTGTGCAGAGACACCATGACCATGGCAGTTCCTATAAAGGAAAACATTTAGTTGGACCTGGCTTGCATTTTAGGTTTTAGTCCATTGTGGTCATGGCAGAAAGCTTGGAACCACACAGACAGACATGCTTCTAGAGAGGTAGCTAGGAGTTCTACATCTAAATCTGTAGGCAGCAGGAAGTGTCTACTAAACCCGGCTTGAACATTTGAGACCTCAAAGCCTGCCCCCTAGTGACAGACTTTCTCCAACAAAGCCATACCTATGCCAACAAGGCCACATCTCCTAATAATGACACCCCCTATGAACCTTTGGAGGCCATTTTCTTTCAAACACCACAATAATTTAAACAATAATAGCATTGCAAACCAGGCATAGTGTTGCATGCCTTTAATCCCAGCAGAGGCAGGTAAATCTTTGAGTTCAAGACCAGCCTGGTCTACATAGTGATTTCCAGGACAGCCATGTAGAGAGACCCTGTGTCAAAAAAAAAAAAAAAGAAAAAAAAGCGTTGGAGATGTATCACTTGGATTTGGGACCTCCATGGGCACTTACACCTATTTTGACTAGTTATGGATCTTTGTAATAGTTTCCACTGTTGAACCTATGGACACAATGAGAAAGACCACTAACCACAAATTAAGGCCAAATCAAGGTAAGCTTAATTGTGCATGCAGGAGCCAGACCAGCAGCTATCACACCCAATACAGGGTTTAGAAGAACAATGCTGAGCCAGTTTCTCAAGCTCTTTTTATAAGGGAAAAAATGCAAGGTGGAGAATTTTGCAAATAAGCGTGGTTACAAAGTGAGACAGGCAGGTAAGGCAGAAATCTTCTGGGAACATCTGTTTAAGACTCACATTGTGGCCACATATTGGGGCATAGTCCACTTCCAAGTAAACAGAAACTTCAGTAGAATAGAGTATCAAATGGCTCCAGATTACAAAAATAGAGTTGATCTGGTTTCTCACCTGTGTGTTACAAAAAGAACCTTCCTTGATGAGGTGTGAGAACTATACTTATCTGTGAGTAAAAGTATTTAGAATAGTTAGAAATTATATTGGCTTAGGAAAATGGCAGTAACAGATTCTCCTCCAGGGTCTATTTCCACTCCAGCCTCAGGTTAGTTGGCTAGGTTTGCAATATCAGGCATAAATTTTCTCCTGATGAGTTGGCCTTCTGGGAAAATCATGGAAGAAAGGGCAGAAAAATGACCAAAGTCAGGGGATCAGAATCCCTGCACCTATATAATATTTTCTTGACATGATAGGAAAGCTGCACACATGAAACATGAACAATCTGGTTGCCCACACAACTGCACAGCACCAACCGGCATGCCAAGAGATGTTGTCACAAGACTTCACCACTAGATGAAGAGCTGCAAGCCACCAGTGGCAGCTGAGAGAGAGCATCAGTTTCCTCTTGGGATGCACAGCCTGAGAATTTAACTAATTCTAACTGGTCAGTTATAAGCACATGTACATGAGCAACACTAAATGGGCTCAGTAGATTATATACAAACATAACTATAAACAAAATGCAGAGAAACTACTGAACTAGGTCACTCCATGGGTAGAAAAAAAGGCTTGTTGGGAATCAAGTTGCCAAAACCATCTCTCAGGGCATAGAGAAGAGCAAAACTGGCAGAAAAGCAAGCAGATTTTATATGACAAACAGCAGGGTGGGAATCTCAGTTGATACAGGCTATCCATATTGGCCTGGAAGTAGGTGCCTTGTCTGAGGTAGTTGACCTTTGGGGGAAGTGTTCAGAAGAATTGAGATCTTCACCTTATGAGATTTGCTTTTCTGTTTTTTTCTTTTGTTTTGTTTTGTTTTCCAGACCGGGTTTCTCTGTAGCTTTGGAGCCTGTCCTGGAACTAGCTCTTGTAGACCAGGCTGGCCCTGAACTCACAGAGATCTGCCTGCCTCTGCCTCCCGAGTGCTGGGATTAAAGGTGTGCGTCACTACCACCTGGCTGAGATTTGCTTTTCTGATCTCCTTATTTACCCAGTAGCAATTCTTCCGTTTACCTGTCCAAAGTCACCAGTGCTGCCATTTTGGGAAGAGCAGGGGTTTGGGACCTAACAATAATAATTCAATAAGAAGTCATGAATTTGAGAGGGAACAGGAGCACTAGAGGAGTTGGAGGGGAGAGATCTGGATGATATATAGCACTTATGTATGAAAATCTCAACAAAATAAATTAAAAATTATAGCAAATCAGGAAATTGTTTACTACACTTTATGAAATAAGGTATTTTCAGGAAGTTGGAGCCACTTAGTAGGCTCCAGTTCAGTTTCAATCTACAGACATTCCACATTTCTCTCCTTTTGGTATACTTCATGTGATACATTCTTAATCAGCGTAGACTGCAGTTTTGCCTCTTGAACTTTAGATGAATTAGAATTAACGAATGTACTTTATAACATGCCTTTATCCATCAATATTATGTTGGGATTTATTTCTAAATAATAATAATGGATAGTTGCAGTTCATCATTTTACTTTGTGGCATTTCTTTATATGGAAATGCTATAATTTCTATTATTACTTACTGACTTTGGGATTTTAGACTTTACATATTACAAATTATTATTCTAGGTTTATTTGTATCTACCTTTATTACTACAAGTGTATTTGTATTTTATTTGGATAAGTATATTATTGTAGAATTCATCTCACCACATTTGGTAGACAAAAACTGTGTTTCTAAATGTTCATACAAAATTTTAATTCCCCTGCAGTATTTTAGAGATTCTGGTGCTCAGCATCTTTCTGAGCAACTGAAATTATCTTTTAGTGGCCTTCAACTTTATATACTTTTCATTTTTCTTTCTTTACAGTTTCTATGGTATTTAAAAGAATGTCCCCTTTTTTGTTTTTTATATCCTTCCTTTCCCTTTTAGTTTTATTAGAGTTCATCAGATTTTAAATTTGTTGATTTTGTTATATTTATATTTATGAATATATATTTATATCCTTATATTTTGTTGTTAAAATTGAAATATAAAATAATTAAGTACAGTGAATAGCTTTATGTCCCCACTTAGATTCATGCTTTTTTGTTCCTGTCATACTGTGTTTCTGTCAGGTTTACTGACTTTACAACTTTGGTGCTGTGTCTTTCACAATAGAAGGCTTGTCTGTGATGTCTTCACATGTCACCTTAGTAGAGAATATTGATTTTGATTCCAGGTAGATACAGCTATATAGTCACTGTCTTGCTTCTTCAGGTGTAATCAGCATCTGGCAATTCTTGCCTATGTATCCATGGCTAAGTCTGCAGTAATTTGTTGGATAACTCTGATAGCTAAAATGCAGTTCTGTTAGATAGGGAAGATTAACCAGCAACTCTACGTTTGGTATGTGTTTGCAGGTGCCAGACATTCATTAGCTTCTATAGATGAGATGGATGTAAGACCACTCTGGTGAGCAAAGTCAGCTATGATACAGCATGCTCAGAACTGGAAATGGGACCACTCTTTAAAAAACTGTTCACAGTTTCTAGTAGATCTGGGCAGGTATTATACAGTGTTTCCAGCAATGAAGATGAAGCACTCATTGAATGTGGATGGTTAGCCTATCTTCCACAGTCAAGCCTGTTGGCTGGGGCTAAGAGTCAGATGGGCTGAGTGCCTCATCTCAATGATGAGGCAAAGCCACTGTCACTGAAAGCCACCATGCCCTTACTTTGTTCCAACTTTCAGTAAGTGGTCTAGATGTGATGACTATCAATGTTCCACATGAACCGTGTTACCCTAAACACTGGAAAAGCTTGGTGTCACCTCAGCATCTATTTCACTGGAGAAGTCAGAGGCCAAGGACATCCTTCTCAGTATTGCCATGTTCTACTTGTAAAGGGATTGATGTGGGATTCCCCTCTGTATGCTGAGAATATCATTGGTGAATAAAAAAAAAAACTGCCTTGGCCTGTTGATAGGGCAGAACCTAGCTAGGCGGAAAAAACTAAACTGAATGCTGGGAGAAAGGAGGCAGAGTCAGAGAGAAGCCATGGAGCCACTGCCAGAAACAGATATGCCGAAACTTTGCCTGTAAGCCACTGCCATGTGGTGATACACAGGTTAATGGAGATGCGTTAAATTAATATGTAAGAGTTAGTCAATAAGAAGCTAGAGCTAATGGACCAAGCAGTGATTTAATTAATACAGTTTCTGTGTGGTTATTTTGGGAGTCTGGGTGGCTGGGAAACGAACAAGCGGCCTTCTTATAAGGGATGATATAGAATGAAGATTTTTTTTTTATCTTTTCTAATGTAACTTTTCTGCTGTTCTTCTGTTTTATTGGGTGGTAAAAATATGCTACTTTCCAGAACTCATTAAGGTTCTTTTAATGTTTCTGTTGGCCATTCATGTGTGTGGTTTTCAGCCCATAGTTTCTGGGATAGGCTTCCTACTTATGAATGAGGCCTAGATAAAAAGAGAATCCCAAGTCTCTTATTTATTTTTTATTAATTATTCTTTATTACTGAGAATTTTATACATGTATGCAATGAATATCACATTTTCCCTACCCCCCTTTCTCACCCTCATCTCATGCATACCCAAGGTAACTCCACTAAGTCAAGTTAGTGCTGCTTATATATTGATGGATGTGAAGCCATCTACCAAAGCATGATAAACTACCAGTGGCCATATTCTCAAAAAAGAAAGATTTCTCCACACCAATAGGTGAAGTTTTTCGTCACGACCGCGATCAACTCCGTTCTACCAACTGCTTCCCAAATAACCACTCAGAGACTTATTATTAATTATAAATTCTTGGCCCATACCTCAGGCTTATTACTAGCTAGCTCTTACAACTTAAATTAACCCATTTCAATTCATCTATGTACTGCCCTGAGGCTCATGGCTTTTACCTCTCCTGCATGTCCTGCCTCATTTCCATCTGGCTAGAGATTCCTCTGACTCCGCTCTACTTCTTCCCAGCATTCTCTCTGCCTGGAAAATCCTGCCTAGCCTTTGGCCGATCAGATTTTTATTAACAATGAGCGCAATACATATTTACAGTATATAAAGATTGTTCTACAGCACACCCCAGCAGCTATTAATTGTCAATGGTTCCTTTGTAAAGGGTATGCTCTGAGAACACCTCCCCAAGCTGCCAAACTTTTGCCTGGCTTGATCTTTTGCAGGGCACCACAGCTGTTGTGGATTCACGTATGGGCTAGCTAGGTCGTGTTCAGAAGATAGTATTTCACAGCTCTCCTCCCCAACCTCTGTCTCTTAAAGTCTTTCCACTTCCCTTTTTCCAGTGTTCCCTGACCTTTGTCAGGAAGCTATTACCATTGCTTCTGATTGCTCACCCTGACTACATGGTAAAAAACCCTATTGCTGAAGACACCACACACTTTGGATGCAGAACACACAGCAATTAATATCAAATTGTCAAGAACGTCTTTCCTGCTAGCTAGTTTTCACATTACTAGAGGGTGCTCTGCAGACTTCAGGGGAGGAAAAAGTTATGATCTTACCCACCACTAAACCCTGCGTGCTACAATATCAACCTGCCAGGCAGCATGTGCCCTTTGGTACAATAGTAGCACACTGTTAGGGGTTAATGGCCTCTTTCTGATTGAATTGGAGGCCTGCTCCATGGGATGGAATTTTATGCCTGATACTATAACCATGGTCAAAAGCCCTTGACTGGGGAAGTTGTAAGTCCTAGCATAAAACCTGTTATTGTTATCTTGCTAAATGGTCCTGATGACAAATTGCCTTCTAAATATTTATATTTATTTTTATGTTCATAGACCTAGGCAGTTCTCAACTTTAGAAGAGCTTATTTTTATAGTGTGTAGTGGTCGGTGGAGAGAAGCACAATGGATCAAAGTACTGAGAAGAAAGACTGGGTACTCAGCCTAAAGGGGGCATCTTCAGTACTCTTCTTTTTATGGGCGCAATCATAAAAGTATATCAAGAGGCTTGGAGAGGCCCTCATCTCAATCAGATTTTCCTAGACCGGAACTATCATGGAGTCAGATGGGAAGAGAAGACAGAGGGCCAGAAGGGAGCGTGTGTGAGAGACAGTTCAAATGCACTGATTCATTGTTCTTTCCAAGACCTGGTGGATGATCAGGAATAAATGTTTCTCTGTTTTCTAAGTTACTTTTAAAAGGTTTCTTTCTTTTTTTTTTGAAACCGGCTCTACTTTATTCGAAATGAATAACCTTGTGCCCCCTTAGCATGTGCCCCCTTCAGGCTGGCTTCTTTTTTTTTATTTTTATTGAGCTCTACATTTTTCTCTGCTCCCCCTCCCTGTCTCTCCCCTCCCCCCTTCAACCCTCCTCCAAGGTCCCCATGCTCCCACTTTACTCAAGAGATCTTGTCTTTTTCTACTTCCCATGTAGATTAGATCTATGTAAGTATCTCTTACTGTCCTCATTGTTGTCTAAATTCTCTGGGATTGTGATTTGTAGGCTGCCTTTCTTTGCTTTATGTTTAAAAACCACCTATGAGTGAGTACAAGTGATAATCGTCTTTCTGTGTCTGGGTTACCTCACTCAAAATAATGTTTTCTAGCTCTATCCATTTTCCTGCAAAATTCAAGATGTCATTATTTTTTTCTGCTGTGTAGTACTCCATTGTATAAATGTACCACATTTTCCTTATCTATTCTTTGGTCGAGGGGCATTTAGGTTGTTTCCAGGTTCTGGCTATGACAAACAATGCTGCTATGAACATAGTTGAGCACATGTCCTTGTGGCATGATTGAGCATCCTTTGGATATATGCCCAAAAGTGGTATTACTGGGTCTTGAGGAAGGTTGTTTCCTAATTTTCTGAGAAATTGCCACACTGACATCCAAAGGGGTTGTACTACCTTGCATTCCTACCAGCAATGCAGAAGTGTTCTCTTTTCCCCACAACTTCTCCAGCATAAGTTCTCATCAATGATTTTGATATTGGCCATTCTTACAGGTGTTAGATGGAATCTCAGCGTTGTTTTGATTTGCATTTTTCTGATGACTAAGGATGTTGAACATTTCCTTAACCATTTGAGATTCCTCTGTTGAGAGTTCTCTGTTTAGGTCTGTACTCCATTTTTTATTGGATTATGTGTTCTTTTGGTGACCAATTTCTTGAGTTCTTTGTATATTTTGGAGATCAGACCTCTATCTGATGTGGGGTTAGTGAAGCTCTTTTCCCATTCTGTAGGCTGTCATTTTGTCTTGTTGACTGTGTCCTTTGCTTTACAGAAGCTTTTCAGTTTCAGGAGGTCCCATTTATTAATTGTTTCTCTCAGTGTCTGTGCTGCTGGAGTTATATTTAGGAAGTGGTCTCCTGTACCAATGCTTTCAATTTTATTGCCCATTTTCTCTTTTATAAGATTCAGTGTGGCTGGCTTTATGTTGAGGTTTTTGATCCATTTGGACTTGACTTTTGTGCATGGTGATAGATATGGGTCTATTTTCATTCTTCTACATGTTGATATCCAGTTATGCCAGCAACACTTGTTAAATATGCTTTCTTTTTTCCATTTGATATTTTTTGCTTCTTTGTCAAACATCAGGTGTTCGAAGATGTGTGGATTGATATCCAGGTCTTCTATTTGGTTCCATTGGTCCGCCTATCTGTTCTTATGCCAATATCAGGCTGTTTTCAGTACTGTAGCTTTGTAGTAGAGTTTGAAGTCAGGGGTTGTGATGCCTCCAGAAGTTCTTTTATTGTACAAGATTGTTTTGGCTATCCTGGGTTTTTTGTTTTTCCATATGAAGTTGAGTACTGTTCTTTCGAGGTCTTTGAAGAATTTTGCTGGGCATTATGTTGAATCTGTAGATTTCTTTTGGTAAGATTGCATTTTTACTATGTTAATTCAGCCTACCCAGGAACATGGGAGATCTTTCCACTTTCTGGTGTCTTCTTCAATTTCTTTCTTCAAAGATTTAAAATTCTTGTCATACAAGTCTTCCACTTTTTTGGTTAGAGTTACTCCAAGATATTTTATGCTATTTGTGGCTACTGCAAAGGGTGTTGATTCTCTGATTTCTTCCCCAGCCCTTTTATCATCTGTTTACTGGAGGGCTACTGATTTTGTTGAGTTAATCTTGTATCCTGCTACATTGCTGGAAGTGTTTATGAGTTGTAGAAGTTCCTTTGTAGAATTTTTGGGATCACTTATGTAAACTATCATATCAGTAAATAGTGAGAGTTTGACTTCTTCTTTTCCGATTTGTATCCCCTTGATCTCCTTTTGGTGTCTTATTGCTCTAGCTAGGACCTCAAGAACTATATTGAATAGATATGGAGAGAGTGGACAACCTTGTCTTGTTCCTTATTTCAGTGAAATTGCTGGGAGTTTCTCTCCATTTAGTTTGATGTTGGCTGTTGGCTGGCTGTATATTGCCTTTATTATGTTTAGGTATGTTCCTTGTATCCCTGCTCTCTCCAAGACCTTTATCACGAAGGGATGTTATATTTTTGGCATCTAATGAGATGATCATGTGGTTTTATTTTTCAGCTTATTTATATGGTGGACTACATTGACAGATTTTCATATGTTGAACCATCCCTGCGTCTGTGGGGTAAAGCAGACTTGATCATGGTGGATGATGGTTCTGATGTGTTCTTGGACTCGATTTGCCAGTGTTTTATTTTTGCATCAATGTTCATGAGTGAGATTGGTCTGTAATTCTCTTTCTTAGTAATGTCTTTCTGTGGTTTGGGTATCAGGGTAATTGTAGCCTCATAAATATAGTTTGGCAATGTTCCTTCTGTTTCTATTGTGTGGAATAATTTGAAGAGTATTGGCATTAGTTCTTCTTTGAAAGTCTTGTAGAATTCTGAGCTGAAACCATCTGGTCCTGGGCTTTTTTTGGTTGGGAGACTTTTGATTACTGTTTCCATTTCTTCAGCAGTTATAGGTCTGTTTAATTTGCTTATCTGGTCTTGATTTAATTTTGGTAAGTAATATTTATCCAGAAAGTTGTCCATTTCCTTTAAGTTTTCCAATTTTGTGGAATAGAGGTTTTCGAAATATGACCTGATGATCCTCTGTATTTCCTCTGTGTCTGTTGTTATGGCCCCCTTTTCATTTCTGATTTTGTTAATTTGGATATTCTCTCTCTGCCTTTTGGTTAGTTTGGATAAAAGTTTGTCTATTTTGTTGATTTTCTTGAAGAACCAGCTCTTTGTCTCATTGATTCTTTGTATTTTTTTTCTATTTTGTTGATTTCAGCTCTCAATTTGATTATTTCCTGCCATCTAGTTCTCTTAGGTGAGTTTGCTTTTTTTTGTTGTTGTTCTAAAGTTTTCAAATGTTCTGTTAATTCACTAGTGTGGGATTTTTCCAGCTTCTTTATGTAGACGTTTAGTGCTATGAACTTTCCTCTTAGTTGTGTGGTCATTTTCATTGAATTTTAAGAAGTCTTTAATTTCTCCCTTTATTTCTTCCTTGACCCATTGATGATTCCAGTGAGCATTGTTTAATTTCCATGTGTTTGTGGGTTATCTGGAATTAGTATTACTGTTGACTTCTAATTTTAAACCATGGTGATCTGATAAGGCACATTAGGTTATTCCAATTTTTTGTATTTATTGAGGTTTGTTTTGTTACCAAGTATGTGGTCAATTTTTGAGAAGGTTCCATGAGGTGCTGAGAAGAAGGTATATTCTTTTCTGTTTGGATGGAATATTCTATAGATGTCTGTTAAGTCTATTTGAGACTAACACTGTTAGTTCTCTTATTTCTCTGTTCATTTTTTTTTCTGATTCACCTGTCCAGTGGTAAGAGTAGAGTGTTGAAGTCTCCTACTATTAGTATGTGGGGTTTAATGTATAATTTAAGCTTTAGAAGTGTTTCTTTTACATATGATGGTGCCCTTGTATTTGGGCATTGTATATATGTTCAGTACTGAGATTTCTTCTTGATGGATTTTTTCTGTGACTAATATGAAATGACCTTCTTTGTCTCTTTTGACTGATTTTAGCTTGAAGTCTGTTAGATAGATGTCTTCCAATTTTTTGTTTGTCTTTTCCCCCATTTCTTTAAGGGAATTTCTCATTTCTTCTTTAAGATTTTCAAACATTCTCTTGAAGTTATTTTTTAGGTCATTCTGCTTTATCTATATTTGGTTGTTCAGGTCTTGCTGTTTTAGGGTCTTTAGGTTTTACTGGTGTTGTGTTGCTCTTTGTGGTGTTGCATGTGTTCTTACCTTTTCTACTCATCTTTTCCTCTAATAGATGTGGCTGGGGCTGTCTGAGATTCTGTCAAATAATCTTCTAGGTACCAAAGAATCCAAAGCTCAGATGGTTGTTCCTCGTGGTACAGTTAGTGCCACAGTTCTAGTTACCCTATTGGTTACTCTATGTTCTGGAGATAGCTCAGTGCGCCTGTGCTTTGCTCTGCTCCCTTGGAGTTTGCTGTCTCAGGCCTACTTTGGCCTAGGTTATAGGCTTTGACCTGTTTCTGTAAATCCTGGTCTGAATCCCCTCTTAGAGAAGTCCCTGGATTGGAGTTGGTCCTGTAAATGTTTCTGGCTCCGGTCTACTGCCTTGCAGTTCCCAGGCTCAGGTGTGCCCAGAACCACAGAGGACCTGGCTCAGGCTTATTCCCTCAGAAGTTCCAGACTCAAGCTCTGACCTGCAGAAGTTCCAGGTTCCTGCCTATTCCTTTTGATGTCCCAGACCAATGCCCAGACCCACAGAGGTCCTGGCTTAGGCCTACTCCCTCTGAGATCCCAGACTCATGCCTGGTCCTGCAGAGATCTCTGGTTCCTGCCTATTCCCCCCCAGAGGTCCCAGGTTCACTCATGCCCAGACTGACAGAGGTCCTGGCTCAGACTTAGTTCCTGGGAGGTCCTAGACTCACGCCCAGACCCAGACTGGGATCCTGGCTTAGGTCTACACCCTTGAAGGTCCCAGATTCACATCCAGACCCTCAGTGGTCTCTGGCTCTGGCTCACTTGCTCAGTAGTTACTCCCTTGCACCTATTCCAGTGAAGATTGCAGACTCTGAATCTGGTCACCAACTCAATCCTCATCCACCAGTGTCCTAGGACTGGGTTGGGTTTCAGGACTGGATTTGTTCCTGGCTTCTTCTGCTCCCAGTGGAGCTTGTTTCCTCCTAAAGGTTTTTTGTTTGTTTGTTTGTTTTTTGGTTTTTGGTTTTTTTTTTTTTTTTTGAGACAAAGTTTCTCTATAGCTTTGGTACCTGTCCTGCAACTAGCTCTCGTAGACCGGGCTGACCTCAAACTTACAGAGATCCACCTGCCTTTGTCTCCTGAATGCTGGGATTAAAGGTGTACGCCACCACCACCCGCCTTAATTTTTAAAGGTTTTTAATGGCTGTGTTTTTGCTTTTATTTTTTTTAGACAGGGTGTTACTGTGTAGCCCTCACTGACCTAGAACAGATAATGTAGACCAGTCTGCCTTCACTCTTGAGTCCTGGTGTTAGAAGTGTGTGCCACCACACCTAGTAATGGTTATGTTTTATTTTTCAGCAGCTAAAGAGCTGTTTTGCTGTTAGACATACATACTGACCTCTCTCACAGTCATGCTAGAAGGTCCACCATAGAGTGGTTTTTCAAGCTGATATTCCTTAAAATTAATACCAACAGAGCTTAAATGGAGTACAATTTTATACTCAATAGCAGCTAGCATAGAATATGATGTTGTATAATAAATGTGCAGTAAATACTGTAGTGGAATTTAGATATATTTACACATCAACACTTGGAATGGAGTGTTATACTCTGAGCATATGAAAACATACTGATGGATACTTTCCAATGATTTGTTTTTTTAAATTTGTTGCTGTAATAGTGATGATTTACTTATTATGCTTAATATATTAAGAACAGAATATATTTTAAAAAGTCAGATCCTGTTATTATTATATCATTTTTACCTTCAAAAAAATGGAACCATATCATACTTACATTTCTCTACTTTCCAGTTCCTTCATTAAATAATAAGAATCTTGTTTTATTTTAAGAATACTAGTAGAAAAAGTTAGGGTCAATACAGTTTGCTTTATTTCAGATATTAATCTTATCAATTTTGAGACTGATTAAAGAGAAAAGTAGTAAAAAGAAATAATCCCATTGTTTGTTGTTCACATTTTAGGTAACTTAACATTATAAAAAAAAAAAGAAAAAAAGGAAAAGAAAAAGAAATAAAAACACCTTTCATCCCTAGAGTTGAGCACACACTTTTTTTTTTGTAGAAGGATGAATCAGTTGATAGTCAAACAATTAACAGTTCTCCTCTGGAAAAATTTTACATTAAAGGTAGGTAATGGCATCATGGAAATGTTCATAAGAGCCTATTTGTTACATTTAGTCTGCGTACACCTGTACATGCACTTTTGAAAAATTCAAAATTGTGGGTAGATCTTCCAAATATATAAATGCCAAGGAAACAATACTGCAGAGTGACCTAAAAAAGTGAGGAGAAGGGAATAGGTAGTTGATATAGTTCAGGAGAAGTTTACAACCCAGGCCTAATGCTTAGAGGTAGTAATATACAAAGGCCAGAAGAAAATCTCCAGATAAGGCTTTTGTTAAGGGCTTCAGGCTTCTGCTGCAGAGAAAAAGGAAGGCAACACAAGAGTGTCTTTTGGTCCTGCTTGTAGGTTAGTGTGGAGACTACTTTTTAAAGACATGTGTATTAAAGTAATGGTGAGAGAAGCTAACGAAGGGGAGGGTCATCCTTCTTTTCTAGGAATACATGGAGAACTTCCTGAAACTCAGGTATTCTTTTCCTTCCTTTTATATATAGTCTCATGCTTCTGTTCATGCTAACTAGGGGAGAGAGACTAGGCAAATCTAGATTCATTTAACCTTGAATTAGAGTTTTGAATACAACATTGCTCAAGTGATCCCATGTCTACATTCAGTACTGAATAGATTGACCAAAGATTAAAGTAGCAGAGGTGTAAGACAGAATAGAAAAGCAGAGATGGCAAAGATTTTCATTTTTTTCCAAGTTACATAAAATATCTGCAGGGTCAAAAAGTCAATGTTTTACCAAAGTATCCTTCAAGCTCTTAGAAAATAACCTAGGCAACTTGATTATAATCCACATATCAGAGATGTTATCTATAGAGCATAACTAATGATATGCTGTCCAACTGGGTGTCCTCTAAAATTAGTGATTTTGAAGTCACCACAGAATAAGTGAATCAAGGTATCTTTATTTGAGGTTTTCTTTGGTAAAAATTCTGTCCCCTTATTTACTCTCCATTTTGAGATATTTAGGATTTACTAGTGGTCATTCAAGTGGCTATATAAAATCCTAGCAATTATTGGTCTGGTCACAAAGAGCTTCTCCTAGCCTTCTGGCCTAACCTAGTATTTCATGGCAAAACTACTGAAAGAGAAGCACATACTCTACTTTGGTTGTGTAACAAGCTGAGGGTCCAGGAGTTTGTTTGGCTTCGTCCTTTTATGGTTGCCCTGTGGCCTCATTTTCTAAATAGGTTAACAATCAGATTAATTTAGGAGACATTGTGATAAAAGCATCATGAATTTAATGATTGTTCTGTCCAGAGAATGACTTATAAGAGCCATAGTTTTAGTTTCAAATGAGTAAGTTTATTAAGCAAGCAAAAGTAAAAGAACAAAAGGAAAGCAGCAGAAAGATAGAAAAATTGTGTATTTACAAATTCAGTAGAAATCGAGACAGTCTGCTAGAGTGTGTGACTGAGAATCCCAGAAAGAGCAGTCTCCATTGGGTGAGGACTTTAAGTAAAATAACAGATGTAAAGCAGCAGGTGGACAGCAAAACATCACATCTGGCCTTCTAACACCCAGCAGAAGTGACTGGGGAAGCACTGTTTAAACACACATGCTGGGGCGCCTGACAGAGTCCAAGGCAGAATGTCCTCTGCATGAATGAGCTTCGGGCTTCTCATTTCTAGCACAGGTATATTTATAACTTGAGATAAGCAATAGCAACCTCATTTGGAAATCTTTACTTTCTACCTGTCCTCAAGGCCACCTGTTTTTAATATCATGAGCTGTTTGCTATTTCCCTTCCTTCTTGTCATAGCATCAGGGAGCCAACCTTTACCAGAACAATGAGTCTAGGAGAACTTTTGAGATATACATGCTCCAGTATGAAGAAGGGGCTCCTTACCCCCATAGTCCACTCTGAACATGGACAAATAGCACATGACATTTTCACCTGTTTTCAATGCTATCTATAAGATTATTATGAGAATTAAATGCATAGAATATATACAATACTTTTAATCACTGACAGATCGTAAGTTCAGGTCCTAAGCATACACCTTCCCGTTATTCCATGGTGGTCCAGAAGTAAAAATATAATAAAACTCTGATGTGCATTGAATATGTACTCTTAAACTAATCAATAACTCTTTTCCTCCTTTAGAAGAGGCAGATGATTAGTTCAGTAACAGAAATCGTGGCAGCTTTGTTGTTTGTAATAATGCTGTTGATATTCCGTGCACTTACGAATATAACCATTGTTGGACCGTATCATTTCAAACCTCAACCCATTGCTACCATGCCTTCTTTCATCAAAGATGCCAAGGAATGGGAATTGGTTTACATACCTTCTGACATTGATGTGGTAACAGAAATCATTGAAAATGTAAAGAAGAATCTCAACACCACTATAAAAGGTTAGACCCTCAAGTTTTCTAGAAAATCTGTGAAATCTGTAAAACCAAACTAATGCTAAAAGTTAAAGTTGAAGGGGATCCTATGTCTTACCATTAAGACTTGCGTTGTGCTGGTGATAAATAGGTCAATGTGAAATTGTTAGAGACTTAGACAGATCGGTGCACGAACAGAGAACCCAAAAGATTTATTACACTGATACCAAAAGGACTTTGAGGGTGATGCACCAGAATGTAGTGAAATAAAATCTATTCAGCAAATAGTAATGGAACAGTTGGACACCAATAGTTAAGACAACACAAATCCATATCTTCTCTAAAATTAACTAAAACTGGGTTGTAGACATAAATGTAAAATGATGAAGCCTTTTGGAGAGAGCATGTGAGAAAATCTTTATGACTTAGAACTAGTTGATTCCTTAGACATGATACAAAATTCATGATCAATAAGAAAGATGTGAGTTATTTGGAGTCCTGTTATATAATACATAAATTCTTCCTCTTGAAGTTGAAAATCATACTCTGTTTCTTACAGTTGATTTAAAGCTAGTATTTTCCTACCTTAATGTAATGTCAAAAACAGAGATCCCTCAACATTTTCTCTTTAGGTTATAGTTTTGTGGAGATTGGTATGGTTTGAGGGCTTGCAGCTTGTTGGTTTGTTTGCAGTGCTGGATATTAAACCTAGGGGTCTTATGCACACCAGGCAGGCCTTCTACTAAGCTCTGTCCTCAGCCCTGAAGCTTTCAGTTCTATATAAATTAGAAACTACACCAGCAGTATTGTAACTCAAAAATATATTTTTGAAAGATAAGCAAGGCTGAAGTTTATTCAAAGAGAAAAAAATTATTGTAGTTAAAAAGCCAGCATGGAGGTCAGGTATATGGTGGACAGCAGCTACATGGTGGAAATGGGAGCATTAGAGAAAGAATAAGCAAGCCAAGGTACAAGCAGCAACAGCATCTAAAAGCAGAAAAAAAGAGACAAAACAAGAGAGGGGAGGGAGGGAGGGAGGGAAAGATGTGTGTGTGTGTGATATACATGTATATATATGTACATACATAATACATACATACACACACTCATATATATGGGGGGTTATGCCTTCCTGTCAGACCCAGCTGAACCTTGTGGTAACTCAGGGACTAGGCTATGGGGTGAGAATTTTGGAAAGGAAAAGTACATTATCTCATTAAAGGAATAATTATTCCACCTTCTTTTTTTTTTAAGTGTGCCTTAAAGTGATCCTGCCTTCCTGGGTGGGGGTCCCTTGTCCAGGTCAAAAATTTGTCAAACTGGATTGACTCTTTTATGCTTGAACTTAACTTGAACTTAACTTGAAATGTTAAGTCTCTACCTATGCCAGAGAATCCCATCCTGTTGACCCAGAGGAACCAGTTTCCCCTTGTTTCTGTGTTATTCTCCCCTCTGAAGAGATAACCCTAACATCCTTTAGGATATTGGTTAAAATTGGAAAATATTTATATCCCATCTTTATGGAAATCTAGAAATCCAGTTCCAAAGATGATACCAATATCTGTACTGGAATTCTAGACCCTTTCCTTCATATAGAAACTTTTAGCCTATGCTCATTTGGGAGGAGGTGAAAAACTAGAACTCCCTTCTGGTATTCCTGGCCACGCTTTGTGTAGTCCCTGCCCTGAGTGCCCTATTCAGTTACTGTCACTTATTCTCATTAACAACCTCTGAAGAGGTAACCATAACTGCCATTAGGGAAGAAGGATAATTAATGATCTGGCTTCTTGCAGTTGATTAGGGCATTGGGTGTGGCAGTTGGGGTACCTCTCCAGTGAGTCTATCTAAAAGATAACAAAGTGTATCTATGATATATATGTCTTAACTGCCAGATGTTGGAAGGAAAGGAAGTCCTTGACTGACAACCGGAAAGAGACTTGAGGGAGAAGCAAAGGCAAGAGTTATTACAATTACAAGCCTGAGAACGGGAGGGAGCCAGGAGAGGTCAGAAGAGAAATATTTTAAAATGTTCACATCAGTCTACTAGAGCCTCTTGATGGGTTCACAGAGCATATCCTCTGTGCTCCAGTTTTTGAACATACCATATATTTATTTAACACTTATGAGTCAGTGGACCTCAGTGTACTTGGAGTGGTACAAGCACTATGGCAATCATTAGAGTGTTGTTATTGCCTCCAAAGAAACTGTGCATAGTCTCTGAACTCTACCACATTAGAAAAACACTAGAATGCTTTCTGTTTGTACAGATTGTTGGATTACATTGTGCTACTGGCTCATCTAACATCATATATCCTTTTCATAGTAAAATTTATAAACCACCTTTGAGATTTTATAACCATACTGTCCATTAGTTACTCATGTCAACATTTAGAAAGAAAGTCATGAGAGTCACAGATCTTAGTAGATTTTTATTTGTGTAAAGTAGTATCCTACCTCTTAAATAAAGTTATGAGATGTTTTTATTTAAGCAGATAATTTTGTCTCCCTGTAGTTCGAGGCTTTCCTTCAGAAGCTGAGTTTGAGAGATATATTCTGTTTGATTATACATCTCAGAAAGTGCTGGCTGCTATAGTTTTTGACTGTGGCTTCAAAAACAAAAATGATCCTCTGCCACTTCAGGTAAGAAAATTTTACTTTTCATATAAGGGTTTTCAAGTAAGTTGTGCTCTCATAATAGTACCTTCGTGTCTCAGAATTTTTAATAAATTAATTATTATTAGCCCAATTTTGCAAATGAAGAAAGTATCATTCCTGATAACAAAATAGTAATATGTCATAAAGCAAGAATATTAATCCATTTATGAGTGACTTAGTATCTTTGTAAACATTACTGATTCTAAGAGACCTCGATTATAAGTCTTGACTATCAGACTGACTAGATTTAGAATCAGTTAAGAAATATATAAAGTATTTTCAGAAAGGGTCAACTAAGGGAAAAAGACCTATCCTAAATATGAAGAGCAATATCCTGTGGCTATACAGACAAAGTAAAAGGAGAAAGGAAAAAGCCAGCAGAGTCCTGGCACTTCCCGTTCTTATCTTTCTTGGCTAGAGTATGAATTACTTTGCTGTGCTGTGCCTTTCTCCGGCCTCTGAAACTGAGTCAAAATAAATCTTTATCCCTTGAAAATTGTTTCTGTCAGATATTGTGATCATAGCAACACAAAACATACAGGAGGGTACTGTAGAATGAGGGGAAACCTTAATTAACCAGCATCTGTCATATAGTACATACAGAGAAGCAAAGATGTGCTTTAAGACAGAGACATTTTATTATTATTATCAGATAACTAACTCAGAAATTCTTTCTTTGAATCAAAGACAGTATAATTCCTTCTATAAATCTCCAAAAAACTTGAAGATTTAGCTGTATCAGTTCAGCCTTAGGATATGAGGACTGAAGAAGAGCTGGCGGTGTCTACAGAAAGAAGAGGGAAGAGCAGTGCTTTGAATTTGGAGCCTCTAGCAAAATTTACAGGCATCCCATCCTGTGGTTATAGAAATAAGTTATCAATATATAGAATCTAGAGATGGAGCCACACCCACTGTTTCTAAGACAGGTGCTTATGGGAAAGCAAGAGTAGGATCCATGTAATCTTAATGTGTATCCCATATTTTCAAGGCTCCATTCATCTATGTCAGCTTTCCCTCTGTAACATAAAGCTGTTGATGAGGATTTAGGCACATGTGCGTTTTCTCAATATTCATTGACTCAAAGTGTCTGTGATGGTTTGAACGAAAATGGCCCTCATAGGCCCATAGGGATTGGCACCTTTAGGAGGTATGGCCTTGTTGGAGTAAGTGTGGCTTTGCTGGATGAGGTGTGTCACTAGGGGGGCAGGCTTTGAGGTATCAGGTCACACCTAGTGTGTCATGCTTTTCCTGCTGCCTGCAGATTCAGATGTAGAAGTCTCAGTTTATTCTCCAGCACCATGTCTGCCTGTGTGCCACCATACTTCCCACCATGATGACATGTGCTAAACCTCTATAAAGTGTAAGCCAGCCCCTGTAGGCAGAGTTTTCCTGTCCCAGTTGCCTGCTCCCAAATAACTGGCAGCTGCTTCCCAAATAGCTGACTCAGAGACTTAATATAAATTATAAGTGCTCAGCCAATAACTCAGGCTTGTTCCTAGCTAACTCTTAGACTTAAAGTAACCCATATTTCTTATCTATGCTTTGCCACGTGGCTTGGTACCTTTTCTTAGTACGGCATGCCCATGTTACTTCTCTCTGACTCCACCTATCTTCATCCCAGCACCCTTAGTTTGGTTGTCCTGCCTATTCTTCCCACCTGGCTATTGGCCACTAGTTTGAGAGACAAATCTTTGCAGTGTACAAAAGAATTATTCCACAGCAAGCCCCAATGAAATGTTTTCCTTTATAAGAGTTGCTGAAGTCATGGTCTCTATTCACAACAATACTAAGACAGTATCTTTAAGTTTTATTCTCCCTACCTACAGACTGTTCTCAAATCTTTGAATGAAATTCCAAATGTTAAAATTCCCATAAATTTTCTCTAGTGCTTAGCCTATTTTGATAATTTTCTTTCTAAGATTTTATTTACTTATTTATTATTTATTTGTGTATTTATTATTGTGTTTGATGTGTGTGTGAGCACAGGCACTCAGCCACAACCACAGCACACATGTAGAAGTCAGAGGACAATTTTGGAGACTCAGGTTTCTCCTTCCATTTTGGGTTGTGGGAACCAAACTCGGCTCTTCAGGTTTGCACAGCAAGTACTTTCACCCTCACAGCCATCTTGACAGCCTTGTTTTGATGATTTTCTAAATGAATACTATGATATCTGTTGATGATTTTATTTATAATGTAAACGAATAGACACCAGTTCTCTTTAGTTTATGTTCCTGACAAAATCTTGTGTTTATCCATGTGGATACCACAGTGAACCTTTTCAACCTTAGATGAGATCATGTCATCATTCTAAGTAGAAGACTGTAATGTGGTGCTTGACATGGCTCTGTAGGTGAAAGTGCTTTCCTTGAAAACCTGACAGGCTGAGGTTGATCCTTGGAGCCCATGGCAGAAGGAGACAACTGACTGCTGAAAGATCTTCACATACAGGCAATGCAATGTATGTACCTGGGTGTGCGCTCTCTCTCTCTCTCTCTCTCTCTCTCTCTCTCTCTCTCTCTCTCTCTCTCTCTCTTTCTCTCCCTCATCATATATACATATACCCACACAGTAATAATAATACATTTTGAAAAAATTTAAAAATCCTAGTGGCTTTTTAGGCTCATATACAGTATTTGGCACAAGATTTATGGCCATCCAGATGTGTCTCTGTTCCCATATCTGGAATTTTTTACTATTTACTCAAGGAGCTCCATACAGATACCATATATTTCTGCTTCTGGGACTTTGGTGTTAATTTTCTTTAGCATGGGGTTGCTCCTGTGAATTTTCATTCAGTGTACAGTTGTACCCCACCCTTTCTGTTCTTTTATAATAATCTATGCATATTTCTAGTAGTCAAACAGCTTTTAGGGAACGCAGACAGTTGTTCTGTAGGTTTTCAACAGGGATTTTAATATAAGGAAATGTTTTCTTTATAGTAGTTAAGTGTAACTTTAAGTCACTGTTAGCCAACAATGCAACAATGTAGAGTGCCTAGCATGCTTTCCCAGTTAGGTGAACTGTAACTCTCTTGAGCCCTTAGGTGTTAAACTATTCATTGGTGTGCATTTTCTATTCATCCTACAAGGATTAGATTCAGGTGCCTGATTGTCTGTAGTTCTGCAAACATTTATTGCTCAGCTTTTTAATATGCCAATATAAGTAAAAAAAAAAAAGGTAGCTTATGTTTCTGTAGTATAAGTTTACATTTATTTTCTTTCATGCCCTTGAAAATCTTTTTATGCATGTCCTGTTGGTGCAGGACAATTGTCTATATTCTGTCAATTATGTTTTAAATAAACGCTGATTGGCCAGTAGCCAGGCAGGAAGTATAGGCAGGACAACCAGACAGGAAGTAGAGGTAGGTCAATGAGAACAGGAGTATTCTGGAAAGAGGGAAGTTCCCTCTGCAGTCGTGACCCACCCACCCAAGAAGCAAGATGTGACTGCCCCACTGAAAAAGGTACCAACCCATGTGGCCAACGTAGACAAGAATAATGGACTAATATAAGTTATAAGAGTTAATAAGAAGCCTGAGCTAATGGGCCAATCAGTTTATAGTTAAAATAAATGCGGGAACCGGGCAGGACAGAAACCCCAACCGCATCCTGTTTTATGTGTTTTCTGTATTTTGAGTAGAATTCAAATGTATCTAGTGTGTATACATTTTCTACCTTGCTCATTGTAACTGCTGGGCAGTCAGAATCTATCAGATTGGTTTCATACTTAAAATCACATGTTTTTCTACTAGGGTGTAACTTTATTGCTAACATTTGCTTTTAAGTTTCTTTATGGCTTTCAGCATACATGACTTCTTATTAATACTTTCAGGTAAAATATCATTTGCGTTTTATTGGTACACAGAGGACCATCTGGTGGCCAGACAAGCTAGGCTGGAAAATATCATTTCTTTTTCCTAATCATCCTCCTATACAACCCAGGAATCCAAATTTTATTGATGGAGGAAGTCCTGGTAAGAAGATCCTTCAGCATGCTTATTTTATCAAAATGGTCTCATGCTAGTGCATCCATAGGCTTGTGTTTAAATATTTGTACTTGTTTAACAAAAGAGAAATGTTTATTGTTTGTGATAATTAAAATTTATATTGTAAAAGTACTATTTTTCAGTCTTTACTCTTGATAAACTTACATATATTGTATACACCTTCAGTTCTTTTGTCAATATAAGCATATTTTTAAATTTTGCTTTTATTCAGATGTATTTGCTATGTATGTGTGGTGGTTTGAAAGAAAATGGCCCCCAAAGTAAGTGACACTATTAGGAGGTGTGGTTTTGTTGACATAGGGGCAACCTAGTTGGAAGAAGTGTGTCACTGTTGGGGTCGGCTTTGAGGTCCCCTTTGCTCAAACTTCACTCACTGTGACACTCAGTTCACTTCTTGTTGCCTGCATATCAACATGTAGCCACTCCTTCTCCAGCACCAGGTCTGCCATGATGATAATGGACTAAACCTCTGAAATTGTAAGCCATCACCTCAACTAAATGTTTTCTTCTATAGGAGTTGCCATGGTCATAGGGTCTCTTCACAGCAACAGAAACCCTAACTAAGACAATATGTATATATGTCTGGGGTTCAGTGTGATATTTCAATACATATACATAGTGTGTTGCATCAAATTCTCTTCTACCTTGGATAATCATAATTCAGTATTTAGATTAATTTTATTTAATTACACTGAGAGCACCCAGTACTTGTTTGCCTATGTGTGTCTTATTTAACTTGACAGGATAGAACCCCAGCTATATCCATGTTGCTATAAAGTATATGATTTGAAGTAATCTTTGTAAGATAATCATTGACAACCATGCTGATTAAGTTAGTTAAATGTTTTAGTACTTTTTTATTGATGGCCAGAACAAGAACAGGCTCCTGCCTCTGAAAAGTCTGTTGATGCCTCACCTGGGATACAGCATTTTTAAAGACAAAATCATAATTACATCAGTACTCAAGGTATATGTGTGGCAGGGTACATTAGTGAGGGATTTAGAGTGGCCTAGTAACATCTGCTTTCTTTCGAGACTCAGTGATATCTTCTAGACACTTTGTAATATGTTTGGACTATGTTCAAGGTCATGAGCTGTCTGTAAAGCATTGGCATGTCAGAGAAGGCTGCTGGTGGGGGGTGGAAGCCTAAGAAGTGGCTAGGCAGGCACAAAGATGGGACAGGATGCTGTTACCGTCATCATTTCAGTTTAATCCTTCTTTATTGCGAAATAATTCTTCTCTGTTCTTGCCATCCATTAATCTCCTGATGAATACCTAGGCAGACTCCATATCTCAGCTACTATGAGGACTGCCACAATAACCTTGAGTATGCGTCTATCTCCGTGCTATGCCAATTTGTTTCTTTTGGATACATATGTAGAAGCAGAGTAGCTATATTTTCCCCTTTTACTGAAAATAGATTCTTTTTGTCAGGGACCAGCCTTGACAAAACACCTTTTGCCAAGTGTAGGGGAATGGGGATGAGAAATATAAGGAAAGAGTATGAAGATGCGAAAATAATAAAACAGAAGGCATAGAATAGTACCAGGAGGGAGTTCCAGTGAATACTAAATTTGTTCGCATTTAACTTTCCATATGCTTTTATACCACAATACAAAAGGGGGAAGAAGGCAACAAAAGACTTCTTTAACATGATACAAAGGACAGCTCAAGCAGTTAATTGCTTTAACACATTGAGACATCAAGTCACTAGCATTCTGTTGTTTAGGCAGTGAAGCCACTCTAGACCAAGTATCCTGAAGGCAGCCACTCCCCAGGTAACCTCATATTACAAAAGAAGGAACAGATATACACTTGCATATTCTGACCATCTGTCAGGATGGAATGGATCTACTTGTATGAGCCATCTTAATATCAAAAGAACCAAGTAACTACATCCTGAGTCAGGATGTATAGCTGCACTTGTTGTCAACAATTTTGAGCAACCTCCAAACTCTCTGGCTATCAGACAAGGTGGAAATAGACTCACATTGTTGGGCCTCCACATCTTTTCTCACATAATATATCCTAATTACAGTTTCCTCTCCCTCTACTCCTCCCAGTTCCTCCCTACCTCCATTCCCATCCAATCCACTCCCTTTCTGTCTCTCATTAGAAATGAATAGGCTTCTAAGAGATAACAACAAAAAAATAAGATAAAACAAAAACCATCACATCGAAGTTGGACAAGGCAAACCAATAGAAGAAAAATAGCCCAAAGAAAAGGCAAAAGAATCAGAAACCCAGTCATTCATACACTCAGGAACCCCACAAAAACACTAATCTCTAAGCCATAATGTAATGTGTACACAGAGGGCCTGCTGTAGACCGTGATAGGCCCTTTGCATGCTGCCGCAGTCTCTGAATTCTTATCAGCCTTTATCATGTTGATTTAGAGGGTCTTGGTTTCTTGGTATCCTCCATCCCCTCTTGGTCTTACACTCCTTCCACCTCTTCTTCCATGGAGTTCCTTGAGCCTTGAGGGAAAGGATTTGATAGTGACATCCCATTTAGAGTTGAGTGTTCAAAGTCTCTCACTCTGCATAATGCCTGGCTGTGGGTCTCTGTATTTGTTCCCATCTGATGCAGGAGGAAGCTTCTCTGATGATGGCTGAGCAGAAAACTGATCTGTGAGTACAGCAGAATGTCATAAGGAATCATTTTACACTTTTTTCTTTCTTTCTTTCTTTCTTTCTTTCTTTCTTTCTTTCTTTCTTTCTTTCTTTCTTTTTTTTAAAGAACAGTAGTATTTGATTTTACCCTAGGTCTCTGGGCTATCTAGTCTCTGTTTCTTGGCCATGCAAGTAATATTGGGTATAGATTCCATCTCCTAGAGTGGGTCTTCAGTCAAATCCACTATTGGTTGGTGACTCCCACAGGGTTTGTGCCACCATTGCCCTAGCATATGTTTCAGATCAAAAGGTTTATGACGGGTTTATGTTCACATTTCTCATTTGATAGCATGCAGAGTACCTTTCAGTACCAAAACCTTTAGAACACAGGGGAAAAAGCTCTATGTAGGCAGTAGCTTGACTTCTCCGTTTTCAGTGAGTTGTATAGGTGTTGTCTTCAGCCATGGGGCCTTGCTGTCAATTTGTGGAAAGCAACCTATAGTCTTGGCAACAGCCTGAATTTGAGGGTTTTTGTGGACTTCCTTTGGCCAACAACTCAAGAATGTGTAACTCACTCCAAGCACTGGACACTTCAGTTGTTGAAAACAGACATCCAGCTGGGGCTCTGTCTCCACATTATTTGATGATTTCATTTAAATCACCTTAATATATGTATATATTTTATATGAAGCTTCTGCAATCCCTCAAATCACCCTTAACTTTAGCTGTCTCTGCCCATATTCCCTTCCTCATTCCCCTTTTCCCTCTCTGTCCCCACTTGATCCTTCTATCCTAGAAGCCACATCCTTCCAGAACTTACCTATTCTATTTCCCTTTCTTAATGAGATTTATCTGTACCCTCTACTTTCTTACTCTGTACCTAGCCTTTGTTGTTACTGGATGTGTAATTGGAAAAAAAAATTCCATTCTTAGTTTGCTGCTTTGTCCAAATGATGGTGTCCTTTGTTGTGCCAAAGCTTTTCAATTTATGAAGTCCTGTTTATTAACTGTTGATCTTGTTGCCTGCATGAACAGTGTTCTGTTCAGAAAAGTCATGTCCTGTGCCAGGTACTCAAAGCTACCCTACTCTTCTGTCAGGTTCAGTGTGTCTGGTTTTATGTTGAAGTCTTTGATCTCTTTAAAGTTGAGTCTTGTACAGGGTGATAAGTTTGAATCTATTTGGATTCTTGTACATACAGTCATCCAGTTTGACGAGCACCATTTGTTGAAGATATTATCTTTTTTTCAAGGTATGTTTCTGGCTTCTTTATCAAAAATCAGGTGTTCATAGGTGTGTAGGTTTATGTCTGAGTCTTCAGTTCAACTCCATTGATCAACATGTCTGTTATTTGTGCTAATACCATTCTGTTTTTTGTTACTATAGCTCTGTAGTAATCAGGGATGGTGATAACTCTACCAATTCTTTCATCAGTCACGATTGTTTTAGTTACATGGATTTTTATGTTTCCACATGAAGCTAAAAATTTATCCTTTCAATATCTGTGACAAGTTGTGTTGGAATTTTGATAGGGATTGTATTGAACCTGTAGATTACTATTGATAGGTGTTAAGACTATTTTCTAACAGAACCTCTCCACTGGTGCAAAGAATTCCAATCAGACCAGATTAAGCCAAATTAAATGTCAGAGTTTAATAGACAGCAGACTCACAGGTGGCTGCGAGCATGGCAGGGGGAAGACAGAGGGAGCAAGCACACACACAAACCCAAAACCAGGTGTTCCTTCTCTGGGTGCTGCCTAAATACCCTCTGGGAGGGGTAAGCACTTGGCAGACTGGGAGTTGGAGTCCAAGCATCTGGCAGGCTGGGAATTGGAGTCCAAGCACTTGGCAAGCTGGGGAGACACTTCCAACTCAATATTACATTCCAGACTCTTTGGATATAGGGGTGTGACAAGGAGCTGAGATGATATTTATGACCAACATTTTAGGCTCTCCTTTCGGATAAATGGGCATTGGCTCAAGTCTGGCTACTTCCTGTGGGCAAGGGGCAGTGTGGGAGAGGGGAGAGCTGAGAGTTGGCGTGCTCATGCTCAGCGAGAGGTGTGGCTGAGGCAGCATCTGGTTTGTTGTCATCCTGGAGTCGTCATGCAGCTGCTTTTTGTGAGAGAAGATAAAACAGGTGGCTAGGAAGAAAAAAATATTGTTATTACTGGTCCTATGCATTAACTGCCAGAAAGAATGGAACAGGGAAGTGCCCTGGTTGCACAGGTAAGGCTCAGGTGTATCAAATACAACCAGATTTTAGTCAGCAGGAGTCCTCCATCTAGGAGAGTTGGTACCAATGGTGAAGTCCCAGGAGCTGGTGCAGGTCTTATGGCATTGTCTGGGGAGCGCTTTGTAGGTTGGTCTTGGTCCAGGCAGCAGGAGTGACCTGTAAAATATGTTTGAAACTGGCTGGGGTTAGCAAAAGGCTCTGGAAACTGTTAGTTTTTTACCAGACCTGATTTTGATACAGCAGTAGAACTTTTCCAGGAACCTGTAAGAGAACTGGAACAGATTTATAGCTTGGTGTCATAGCAAAAAAAGCTATGGCTTTGGTTAAGACAATTAAAGTAATTGGGAACCCTGGATTTTTAAGATACATTGGAAACCTGTTAGGCACACCTGTTTGTATTTTAGCAGGAAACATTATTAAATGTCATGGATGAAGTAATAAGTTAACAGTACCTAGATTGTCAAATGCCATTAGACAGATCTGGGAGGGATAAGTGAGCAAAAATGAGACAGCTTTTTAGCTATGCAGGCAATCCCAAATCCTCTTCTTAGTCCTTAGAAAACACCAGTCTTAGAAGCAGTGCTTGCCATTAGCTGTTGAGTACAAGAGGCCCAAAGATTTTTCCTGTGGGGAGAAGATTTAGTCTACCTGGCTTGGCAGGATGAGAAGATCAATTCCCAGGTGAAGCATCCAGAGAGCTAGAGAGGTAAAAGGCCACTTTTGCTGTGTAGATGGCTATGCCAAACCCAAAGGCAAGGCCTGGAGGCAAAAGGTCTCTGTCTTCTTGGAGGAGCTAAAGGATGCTGCGGAAGCTCCATGTCTGTGTTAGAGGCTCTTGTTAAAATGCCATGCCCTCAGATCTGTAAAGGCACTTGAGAACCAGGTACCATTATTTTAAACTGGGCATATAAGCTAAATTTAGATGTGTATTTTATCCAATTAGTTGCAGTTTACCAATGCTAGTAGAATACTAGCACATGTGGAAACTCTTAGCAAAGATGGCAGTGAGTTTAAAGTGGTGGCTACCCACATGTTTGTATTTTTCCAGAGCTGTTGTAATCTGGAAGCATACATGCACACAGAAACATAAATCCATATACTCATACAGATATATTGTGACCACATCATTCTAATAGACAAATAGGACACTTTTGGAAACCTATGTCAGCTGACCAACTTAAAAATTCCGGCACAGTTAGGCCTCCGCTGTCCTCCGCCAATGGAAAGGAAGTCGGGTTTAGATCCCTGAATCTGGAATGGGACGGGGGGGGGCAGGATAAGAGCACATATCTAGGAACCATGGACTTTTGGAGTGTTGTTAATTTAGGTTAGATAGCCCCAATTTAAAAGGATTTTTTTTGTAAAAGGCCACTTAAGGACATTTGAATAATCAGCCTGGAATTGTAAGGTCCCACTGGAAGCTCATGCCTGTGTGGCTCAAGCCTGTTGCAATGAGTCCACCAAACAAAACCCTTGAGTCATGAACAGGGGTGCATGAGAAGTAGATGAGGGACCTCTCCCGACACCCAAGTCCCATCTCAGCAAAAGGCTTGGCTTTTGCCGCATGGATCAGGCTCTCAGCATGGCTGAGACTTCAGTGAAAGCCCAAAAAGCACATGGGTCACCCCAGGGAACCCTACTGGCAAAGAGCAAAAGAAGGGGAACTCGCCTGAAAGCCAATCTGCCTGGTGAAGAGCATGGGGGATGGGCATTTTCCAGCTCAGCGGCATTTCGCCTGTGGGAAAAACAAACCCATCTTGGTGAGACCTCCAAAATGTTAGGAATATCTTCTAACAGAGCCTTTCCACTGGTGCAAAGAATTCCAATCAGACCAGATTAAACCAAAGTAAATGCTTATGTTTAATAGGGTGGTCCTGGGTGGCTGGGAGCATGGCAGGGAAAAGACAGAGGGAGCACACATGCAAACTCAAAACCACGAGTCCCCCCCCCCCAGCCTAAATACCCAGTGGGAGTGGTCCTGACCCTCCCCAGGGAGGGGTCAGTGCTTGGCAGACTGAGAGTTGGAGTCCAAAAACTTGGCAGGCTGGGATGACACAGTATCTTCAATACCTGAGAGTCTCTCCTCCATCTCTTGTATTCTGTTGGTGATGCTTGCATTTGTAGTTCCTATTCATTTTCCCAGATTTTTCATTTCCTGAATTCCTCGTTTGTGTTTTCTTTATTGATTCTGTTTCAGTTTTTAAGTCTTGATCCATTTCCTTCACCTGTTTGTTTGTTTGTTTTTGCCTTTCTTGAAATGATTTATTGATTTCTTCCAATTTTCTGGGGTTTTTTTCAATTTCTTTAAGGGAATTTTTCATTTCCTTTTTAAGGGCCTCTATCATCTTCATAGTTACTTTTAAGGTTGTTTTCTTATGCTTCAGCTGCATTGAAATATTCAGGTCTTGCTATGGGAGGATCACTGGGTTCTGGAATTGCCATATTGCCTTTTCTGTTTTTGAATGTATTTTTATACTGGTATTTATACATTTAGGCTTGGAATGATTATAAGTATGTGTTGATGGAGGGATGGCCTGCTTTTCATCCCTGCCGACCAGCTAGCTTAACCCCCGAAATAATCACACAGAAACTGTATTCATTTAAACACTGCCTGACCCATTAGTTCTAGCCTCTTATTGGCTAACTCTCACATCTTGATTCAACCCATTTCTAATAATCTGTTTGTCACCACAAGGTTGTGGCTTACCAGGAAAGATTCAGCATGTCTGACCTGGCAGCTTCATGGCGGCTCTCACCCTCCTTCCCAGGATTCAGTTCTGTCTACTCTGCCTACCTAAGTGCTGCCCTATCAAAAGGCCAAGGCAGTTTCTTTATTCAACCAGTGAAAGCGACACATAGACCGAAGAACCTCCTACACCAAGTATGGTTGTTGATTCTTGTGTTGTTTTAGTTGGATGGATGTTTTGTTTGTTTCTTATCTGTTTTTTTTTTTTTTATTGTCGTTTGTCCTAAATGGTCTAGGGTTCTGGTGATTGGCAGATTTTCAGGTCCAGTAGGGTTGTCTTAGGTGAGGTTTGTGGGGGTTTGGGTGCCTCTATCCAACATATCTTCATGTTCTTCTGATTGATGTTGACTATACCTGTGCCTGTGGAATCTGTTCTTCTACTGATATGGATTGTGCCTGTGCCTATGTAGTCTGCTGTTCTTCCAGTAGGTGTAGGTTGTGTTTGTGCTTATATAATCTGCTGGGATTTCAGGGGAGGACTGGCCAAGGAGAGGATGATCAGGTGGGTGGGGTTGGGTGGCAGAGTGGGTCTTGGGGGGAACAGAATCCAGTGGGTGGCAGTGGTGGTGGTACAGCCTGGAGGGAAGTCTCTCACCTGTTAACTGGCTGCTAGGGTCTATGCCAGAGCAGTGGAGTTCCACCAGAGTTGGGGGCAGGGCCCAGATGCTTTACTGTTGGTGAGATAGGAGTGGGAGAGCACAGGATATGCCCTGAGGTCTAGAGTCTGGAAGTTGGAGCAGTCCAGCTGGGAGGCCAGTCATACACCTGTTCTTCCAAGCAGTGTGGGCTGTGTCTGTGCCTATGGAGTCTACTGGAGTTGCAGGGGAGGACTGACCACCAGGAGGATGATAAGATGTGTGGGTTTCTCTGGGTAGCAGAATTGGTGTTGGGGGAATAGACTCTAACTGGTGGTGACAGTGGGGGTGGTACAGTCTGGAGGCAGATTTCTCACCTGCTGGCTGACTGCTGGGGATTGCTGCTTGCCAGTTTTATTAATGTTAATATTTTAATTTGGATAAGATACAAATTATATTCAGCCAAAGAAATATATTTTATGTCAAATCTATGGTAGGTTCTGTAGATTGCAAGCTGAAGATTATTTGTATTTGTATCTTCCTATGTCTGAGTTGCTCCTTAGTTTATTTTATTTGACCATGCATTTTCTCACACAGGGTATATCAGGGAAGGATTCCTGGCAGTACAGTATGCCTTGGATGAGAGCATTATGTTGTATCATGAAAACAGTGCTGGGAAAAAGCTATTTGATGAAATTAATGTTCTCATACAGAGATTTCCATACCCAGCTCATCCTCACGATAAATTACTTTGGATCTCCAGTTCTTTCTTCCCTTTGATGTTCATACTTATGTTCTCTTCCATCGTACTTTCCATCATGCGATCCATTGTGTTTGAAAAAGAAAAAAGATTAAAGGTAATATGGCTTACTTTCTGATAGTTAGTGTAAAAATGTGCATATGCGCGTATGTATTATACACACACAGGCTGTGGATATTTTTTGGAAGGTTAATTACTGCACTGTAAATATTCAGCATTTATGGATAGTGCTTTCATCCCAGCAAAGCAACAAGAGACACAAATATAGAAGAGTGAGTCCTGATGATGCCACCTTCACAAGCTGGAAGAGTTTCAGAGACAAGCTTTAACAGGGAAACAGCAAAGAAGAAAACCTGAAGTCGAAGAGGACAAAAAATATTACTAGATGAACTTCAAGTTTTTTATACTTAGAGTAGTAATGAATTTCAAATACAGCCTAGTTCAGGGATAAATTAACCTAAGTCCCATTACTACTAGTCCATTAACTGATGCACGATTAATAAAAAATCAGAGACTCAATCCAAAATGGCAAACTCAGACTGAGACTATACCTGAGAGCTGTTTCTCCTATTTTATAATCCTCTCTAGAGCTGGGATTAAAGTCATGCACCACCCTGTTTCTATGGCAAACTAGTGTGGCTACTGGGATTAAATGTGTGTGTTACCACTGCCTGTAGGGTCTGTAAGGCTGAGCAGTGGGGTTGTTTTACTCTCTGATCTGATCTTCAAGCAAGCTTTATTTATTTATTAAAATACAAGTAAAATGCCACTACAATTAGCATCAATATCCATTTTCTTTCATAATGTTCATGTTTTCAACAACAACAAAAAAAGTTACTAAACAAATGAAAAAGCAACAAACAGTAAAACAATCCAAAGAAACAAATTAATCATCAGTAGTAGACTTAGGAAAGACACAGATAGGGGAAATTTCACAAAGCCCACCCTTGGATGAAGAGTCATATTCAATCAAATGACTGCTGAGATAGAATCAGTTCTTTCCCCTAGAGATGCCTCCTGCAAGGTTATCTAGTCCCTTGTGTTCTGCCCTAGACATGCGTGCACCTGAGCAACAACTGAATGGACTCAGTAGGGTGTGTGTGTGTATACACACGTGTGCTTGCACGGCAACAGTAATTAAAGAAGTAGTCAGGAATTTGGGGGTTGGGCACATTAGGAGCTGAAGGGGGGAAGAAAGGAGATGAAAATGATGCAAATACAGTATTCGTATATGGAATTCTCAAAAAATTTAAAAATAGATAGATGATGGAAATATCAGACAGGTATTTTAACTGTGCTTAATATTCTAAAGACTGTAAGTATTGAATTATCTAAAATTCTTGGGGTTGGTGGGTATTTTTCACATTTTTATTTAGTGTATATACCGTCCACATGTGCCATGGCATCTATAGAGGTCTGCAGACAGATTGCAAGAGTGAATTCTCTCTACTCCGTGCTCATTGGGAATCACATTCAGGTTGTTAAGCTTGCCAGGCATAGCAACAAGCTCCTTTGCCTGCTGAGCCATCTCCGCAGCCTGGGAACTTTTTATAGCAATCTTAATTTCTGAGTTTCACTGGAATCATGGAGTTCATATGTAGTTGTAATTAACATGTGCACTGTTGCAGTGTAGTAAAGATGGACATGGTCAAATACACTATATAACTGAATGAAAATAGCCTATGTATTCTCATAAGTGAAATTTTCAAAAGAAAACATCCTAAAAGTACTTAGTAATGCCTTTAACAGGTTTATCCAGAGATAAGTAAAAAGAGGAAAGAACTAGAAAAAATTATATCAAGACCATGAGATTACAAAAACTGAAATGTAGAGAGAAAAATTTAAAATTCCAGACAAAATCACTCAAAAAGTATAGAACAATATCAAATGACGTAACACATATAATTAGGTTCTGAAAAAAATGAGAAAAGAAATTAAAAACACTGGGGGAATTTTGCAAAATTAATAACATTAAAATGCCGATACAAAAAGCTCAGAGAATTCAAAGATAAATATTGCATAAACATGTGTGTACACACCTGTACATACACACACACATACACACACACACACACACACACACACACAATTTTTTACTTACAAAAGGAGAAGGGTATAAGAGGAATAATTGCCATTAAGGATGTGTTAAAAGCCCATAAAATAAATTTAAAGGAATAATTTGAAATGGTTTTTTATTTCGTAAACCCCAGATGTAAAATTGAAAAAGACCTCTGAACTCAGAAATATATATGTACGTATATTTATATACATATATATTTTTTAAGAAAAATGTTGACCTTACTGTATAATTTTGATAGGCTTCTAAACCTTGATTTTTTTCTCGTTCTTAAAATAGAGATAATATTAACCATTTTTATAGCCTTTGTAGTAAAAAATTCAAAAAATGATGTGTGAAAGCATCCTAGATTCCAGACATATATAATGCTTAGTTTATGTTGCCTATTCTACAGGAATACCAGCTCATAATTGGGCTTAGAAATTGGATCATCTGGGCTGGCTATTTCTTCACATTCTTCCCTTTATATGTCATCATCATCCTTTTGATATGTGCATTACTCTTTGTCCAGGTAAGTATCCAGTGTCACGCTGTACAACAGACAAAATTAATCACATATATGATATTGAAACTACCTACTAATGCTTTTTCTTAACATAAGAAGAAGCAGGTAACATTCTTTTAAATGTTTAACTCAACTATTTACAAAGTAACTATTTCTAAAATAATATTATATTCGTACTTTTTATTTTTTCCAAAATCTAGTGTGTTTTGTGTTACTGTGCATCCCAATTCTGACATTAAGTTTAAATAGTCTATTTTTAGCAATGTTGTAGTTTGATTTAAATTTAAGATGTTTTTTAAAAAATAAAATTGAGTTCCACAGTCATCCCAGCTCCATTTCAAGTGTTCTATAAGTGCACATGGCAAATGACTACTCCAACAAGCAGGTGGGTTTGGATGGGTTGAATCTACACACAGTCCAGTAAAAGTCGAGATACACTGTGGACTTACTGTTTCCAGGTTTACAGTAGAATAAAATGGTTTTTTGTTTGTTTGGTTGTTTCTTTTTTTTTTCTGATCCTACTAGAAAACTCAGATGCTGCTGAGTCTCTTGGAAAGTCTTAACTTCCTGTCTTTTGAGTCTCACCATATAAGTGGGGTGATCTATTTCACTAGGGGCCATACTTTTGTTTCTTTCCTTGTATTTACGTGACACTAGTTATAGTGTTACCTGATCTGCTGTCATGATTGTTTTATTGTAGATTGCAGAGGAGCCAATCTTGCGATACAGTGACTTTAGTTTCATCTTTGTCTTTCTTACATGTTATGCCATCGCGTCTATATGCTTTGCCTTTATGGTTAGCACTTTCTTCAATAAAAGTAAGTCTATATTTTCAGTTCTCTCTAGCTAACTAGAAACACTGCCTTGCATTCTAACATACAAAGTGAATTATACATAAAACAATTTGACAGGAGTTAGAGAGAACATTAAAAATGAATGTGCTCCAGTGTACATATAAATAAGATATAGAATGGTGACATTAGAACTAAACAATGCTTCCTGTAGAAGTTTATTTAAATTGCTACTGAAAGCAAGCACTTGCCATATGGCAAGACTCTAGTAAGTGGTTCTTCATGAAAACTCACATAAGAATAATAGGTGTCTTCAAATCACACCAAAATGGTCAAATTAGACATTCTATAGAAATATATTTAAACAACTCACAGGAAATGAAAGGAAGTAGAGGTATTAAGATAGTATATCTGGTGGCAGAAGAATCAAAATAGTAACAGACTTAAATTCACTACATCAGTAATACCTTACGTGTTAATCTTCTGAATACCAAAATTATAAAACATAGCCTTGATGGAGTATCACTGTGCCTAACATGTTTATTTAGGATATGATTTTTTTAAAACTTTGTTGAAACATTTATCTAATTATTCTTTATCAATTAAAAATTGACAGAAAGCGAATGATCAGAGAAGCTGTGGAGAAGTCCCCAGTGATCTCCTAGCTCTTCTGTTCCTTCTTCCAAAAGGAATGAGATCCTCTCTGAGCCATGCCTTACTCCTTCCCCTTTTCTCTAAAACCTCTGTGGTTAATTTTGGTCAGCTCGTGGCTAGCTCCACCTTCTGATTCAAAACAGACTTTATTATCAATAAAAATATCTTATACCATGCCCCCCCTTTTTCTAAATAAAAAGGGAAGGTTTTAACTCTGACATAGTAAAACTATATTCAATAAGTACAATAACTGTATACAAATATATGGTAAAAATAACTACTCTTCAGTCCATTTGCCTCTGGTAAATTCAGAGAAAAAAACTGCATTATCTATCCTATCTTGGTGAGTCCAAAGTGCTGTACCTAATTCATTTTCTATCCTAACTTACATTACCAACCCAGAACTCTCTTTTATATCTCTCAAACTTATATATTTTGCACCTTTTTTGTTTCTTTTCTAAATTTGGTAATAAGGAAAACTATAAATATCTAGTCTTCGACTCCATCAGAGACCTGAGAAGGATATAATATTACCTAAGTAAACAGGAAGTGCAGAGCAAACAACTTCCAAAACTAAAAAATGACAGAAATAACTGGCTGCCTGGACAGTCACCCATCTGCAAAGTTGTGGCATCCATATTTAGCCTACAGGCCTACAACAACTGACAGACCTTCCTGTGAAGCAGGAAATTTGAAGGACTGTCCTGCCTTGTCTTAGCAAAGTTACGCAGTTGTTTCTTCTCTGTCCTGCTTGTCCAACCTGGACAACACACTGTCTGCAGTTGAAGCAAAGAAAATATCTTGCCCCATAGCTAACTTTTGCCAGAAAGAAAGTAAACTCCATATGGAATTTCTTTTGTTCCTATTATCTTCTCTGAAGTATATTGGTGCTTCCAGGAGCAGACAAGTCTCATTGTCATTAAAAAAGAACCTTATATTTTTAAAACATCTTAAAAGCCATATTCTATAGATTTCTGAAGTGTTTGAAGATGGCCTGTCTATATAAAATATGTTTGACCTTGAAAACATAGCTAAAATGACTACAAGTTTGATTGTAATAGGTGTCTAACTACTAACCTGCAATTCTTTATTTATCTAAATAGTTTGTAATAATAACTTTCAAGGACTAGAAATTTATATTACATTCTTAAATGAGCTGCAAAGGAAAATGAAATTGTATATTTAGTGAATGAAACCTGTATAATTTGCCCCTGGGAGGAGGTCATTTTCTGTTGGGTGAGTGCAAGTGATCTTGGCCAACTTGGATACTCTGCATGTGGCTTTATTTGAGTCCTCTCTTAATCCTCTTATTGGAGCTATTGCCAGCTGCATGTCTAGTTTTTAGTGCAAATAGAATCAGCAAGCCATACTTCTTTTCCCTCCCTCCCCAGTACTTCCGTTTGTTTCTGTAGCAGCAGTGTACACCAACTCCCCTCTATATTGCCTTTTTGCTGGAAAATGTATGTTGAATAAAATTTTGTATAGAAATTATAAAAAAGAAATATATGCACAGTAAGTTCTAACAAAAATAACCTTAAATTTATATGAATATACAAAAACATCTTAGAATAGAAACATATACAGTATAACAAAAAATACCTCAAATTTGTATCAGTATACAAAAATCCATACCAATTTGAAATATTTAAGACTAGTAGTTAAACTACTTTGGGTTTAAAGTAGATTCAATAATCTACCCCTTTATCCTATCATTTCTGCATCCCCTTTGTTCTTTTCAGAATGAGGTCCCTGAATCTATTCTTGTTTGTTCAGCTTTCTTCCTGACCATTCCCAATAACGGCTTGTAGCCAACCCCCACCCAAATGATAACAAATATCAATAACCCACTGAATGACCAAAAGCCATCCACCCCACCTCTTGGGAATATGGGTGTTGCATTCTTAAAATTACTTCCTGCTGTCTGGGGATGTTGGCATCTCTAGGGGAACCTGAGAAAATTGAAATAATAATCAAGTCCTGAGAAAGCTAGCTGTATCATTTGTTGCCATTCCCTGTGTAATGGGAAAGTATGGGACTTATCCGAAGTCCTGGCTGGAGTAGTGCACTAGGCTGGACCACCTCAGCCAGTCACCTTCAAATTGTCCTAAGCAGTTTGTGTTCCTTCTTGCAGGTAGTAGACTTTGGTTATACAAAGAACAAGTAGGACATTTCCTTATAATTTCTTTGGCTTGTTGTCAAGTGATGGAAAAATGTTTTTGTAAACCCTTGCTATTGAAATGGTGTTTCTTATGAAATTCTAAGGCTTCTAGCACATTTCCTACCAATAGCTGATAAATTTCATCATTACCTTGTGCTAGAGGGCCTGCTAGGCCCATGTGGGATCTGATATGTATTATATATAAGGGACAATTTCTATTTTTGATTATTTCTTGTAATTGAATAAATAACAAAGTTAATTCTGCATCATCTGGAATAAGTTCAACAGTTTCAATATATAAAACAACTCTTTCTGCATATGGAGAGTAAGTAAGTAACTATATGAGGAGGTTTTGAAAATCTAATAATAACCTGAGAAGAACATAAAATTCTGACTTTTGAACAGATTCATAAAGACTCTGAACCATTTTGCTTTAATTTCCCCTGACTTTTATTATGCCTTTCCTCGTTTTTTTGCATCAATATAGAATGTAGGGGCTTTAGAAATTGGTGTTCCCCATATAATATGAAGAAGGATCTGATTAGTTCTCTTTATGAATTGAAGTCTCTTCTTATGGGATATTTGTTGCTAATATCTCCCAAAATCTTACTCCAAGCTCTTTCCCAATGCTTATTTTCTGTTCATAGTAAGGAAATTTAAGCATTAGTAAAAGGTACCACAATTTCTGCTGGGTCTATACCTACTAATTGATAAAGTCCTAATTTTCCTTTCATAATCAATTCAGAAGCTTTTTCTACATAGGTTTTTAATTTTTTTACTCTGTTTTGTGGTAAAAATTATATACATTCAAAGATGTTATCTCTCTGCATTAGAATTCCTGTAGGATAATGCATAGAAGGTAAAATAACCAGAATACAATCAAGCTCTGGATCCAAATGATCCACATATGTATCCTGTAATTTCTTTTCTACCAGAGCCAATTCTCTTTCAGCCTCATCTGATAATTTTCTTGGACTATTTAAGTCCTTATCACCTTGTAATGATTGAAATAAATTACCTAGTTCTTGAGTTGTTAATCCAGTGTAGGTCATAGCCAGTTAATATCTCCCAGCAATTTTTGAAGATCATTAAGAGTTTATAATTGATCTCTCCTGATTTGAACTTTCTGTGGTTGATTTTTTGTAAACTTATCTTAAATCCTAAATAATTAATAGAATCTCTGTATTTTTTAAAGAACAATTTATAATCCCCAGCAAGGCAAATTTTTTTTTTACTTCTTCAAACGTTTTATCTAAGGTGTCTGCATATGAATCAAATAGTAAGATATCATTCATATGGTAAATTATAGATTGAGGAAACTGGTTACAAATTAATTCCAATGGCTGCTGTACAAAATATTGACACAAGGTAGGGCTGTTTAACATTGCTTTTGGACAGACTTTCTATTGCTATCTTTTAACAGGCTGAGAATTATTGTAAGTGAGATACTTTCTCTATTATGTACTTGCAAAGGTATAGTAAAAAATGCAGTCTTTTAAATCAATCACTATAATAAACCATCCTTTGGGTAATAGAGAAGGCAAGGGAAGTCCAGACTGTAAAGAGCCCATTGGCTGAATCACCTTATTAATAGCTCTTAAATCTGTTACCATTCTCCATTTTTCAGATTTCTTTTTAATGACAAATACAGGAAAATTATAAAGACTGTTTGATTTGTTGATATTTTTGAGCCTTCAACTGTTCCTGAACCAGGTGTTCTAGTGCTTTTAATTTCTCTGATGTCAAAAGTCATATTATTCCAACTAGACAGGTTTGTCAATTAACCATTTTAAAGGTAGGGTTATTGTTACCCAGCAGCTGTTGTGTCCTGTTTATGTACAACCTGAATGATCGGTGACTATTTTTATACTACCTTTTAATATTTTTCTCAGAAATATATGTTAGCTTATTATTTGTTTCTGAGATTGGAGTAATGTTAATCTGGATATTCCATTGCTGTAACAATTCACATCCCCATAAATTCATTGCTATGTTAGTCACAGATGGCTTTAATTTTCCTCCCTGTCCTTCTAGCCCTATACATTCGACCCATCTTACTTCATTTTACTTGAGATAAAGTTCCAATCCCTGAAAGCTTAACATTGATCTCACTAAGAGGCCAATTTGGATGCCAAGACTTTGGTGCAATTATTGTTACATCTGCCCCTGTGTCTATCAAACCCTCAATTACAATGCCATTTATTTGTATTTTTAACTTTGGTCTTTAATCATTTATAGAAGTTTACCAAAATATTTACTTTATGGTTTCTTCTGATATTTTATCTTCTTTTTTTGTTTTTGTTTTGTTTTGTTTTGTTTTTTGTTTTTCGAGACAGGGTTTCTCTGTAGCTTTGGATCCTGTCCTGGAAGTAGCTCTTGTAGACCAGGCTGGACTCAAACTCACAGAGATCCGCCTGCCTTTGCCTCCCGAGTGCTGGGATTAAAGGCATGCGCCACCACTGCCTGGCCATTTTATCTTCTAAAACTGTTCTGTTATCCAGAACAGTACGGTTTTTCATAACAGGTATTAAGTCTTTTAATTGCTCTGTGGAGGAGTTTCCCTAATGCTGACAGGTAATGACTGAACCAAATTTGATATGGGGGCTTGCTAGAGGCCCCCTTTGGAATTTCCCAATGGCAAAGGATTAATTTGCCTGTGCCATGTTGATCTGCATTTGTTAGTCCAATGTTGGCCTTTGCCACACCTTCTGAATATTCCAGAAGGCTAGAGTTTTCTGTTTGGATTCTTTCTAGAAAAAAAAAAAAACATTGTTCCTAGGAATACCTTGTCTACAATTCCTTTTAAGATGGCCTAGATTACCACAATTAAAACATCTAACCTTTTGATTTTTCTTAAAATCCTTAGACGTCATTTCTATTATCTCAGTATCATAAGCATGAGATCCAATACTAGCTGCATTTCTAATCCATTCATCTATGGGTGCTGATCTTTCTTTTAAAGGCCAGATCACCCTTTTATATTCTGAGTTATCATTTCCAAAAGCCAAAGATTCAATTATTATTTGTCTGATTTCTAAATCTTATATGATTCTATTTATAACTGAAGTCAATCTTTGTTAAAAAAAAAAACAAAACAAAACAAAACAAAAAACAAAAACAGTGAGATCTTATTTTGGGCCTTGTATAATTTTAGTGAATGGCTCAATCCTCATTTCTGATTATTCGATCCCTTCCCAAGCATTCAGAGCTGCTGTATGGCATAGGGCCAAGGTGTCAACTTTTCCTTTTAGGTCTAGGGCTCCATCTGGTGCAGACCCATGTAGGTCCTGTGCATGCTGCCTCATTCTGTGAGTCTATTGTGTGTCGATCATGTTGAATGAGAGGGCGTTGTTTTCTTGGTGTCCTTTATCCCCTATGGCTCCAACACTCTTTCTCCCTCCTCTTCCACAGGGTTTCCTGAGCCCTGAGAGGAAGGATTTGATAGAGATATCCCATTTAGGGCTAGTTCAAAGGTCTCTCATTCTTTGCAAAATGTTTGGCTGTGGGTCTCTGCATTTGTTCCTCCCAGAAGTAAGAGAAAGCTTCTCTGAATATGACAGAGCAAAGCACTGATCTATGAGTTGCGCAGAATGTCATTAGAAGTCATTATAATGCTACTTGTTTAGAACAGTAATGTTTGGTTTTATCTTAGATCCCCCGGTCTCAGATTCTTGGTCACCCAGCATCAAGTATTGTTTTCATCTCCTGGAGTGATCCTTAAGTCATGTCAGATATTGGTTGGTTACTACAACAAGCTTTGTGTCACCATCTCACTAGCATATTTGCAGTCAGGACACCATTGCAGATCAAAGGGCTTTTACATTTTGGTATTTACATTTCTCCTTTGGCAGCCTGCAGAGTATCTTCCTGTACCAAAGATACTGGCATGTAGGGGTGAAGGCACTATGGAGGCACTAGCTTGACTTCTGCTGTTCAGTGGGTTGTGTAGGTATTGTCTTCAGTCATGGGGCCTTGCTGTCAGTTTATAGAGAATAACCTATGATCTTGGAACAGCCTGGGTTGTTTGAGGGTTCTCATGGGACCTCCTTAGGCAATAACTCAATTAGATGTAATCCAATCCTGGCACTAGAAGCTTTGTTTGGTGACAAGAGATGTCCAGTTGGGGCCTGTCCTCCCATTATTTGAGGATTTCATTAAGATCACCTTCATGTATGTATACATTTTAGGAAGCTTCCACTGAATTAAGTTTTCATACTACCCCTCAAATGGCCCTTAATTTTAGCTGTCTTTCCTCATATTCCCTCCTTCCTCCCCTGTTTCCCCTTCCACTTGATCCTCCCATTACAGCCCCCCCAACCCATAGCTGTTCTAGTTCCCTTTCCTAATGAGATCTATCTGTAACCTCTACTTCCTTACTCTATACCTAACTTCTGTTGTTCTGTGGATTTAGTTGCTTATCAATGACTTATTAGCTAACATCTACATAAAAGCAAATACATACCATTTTTGACTTTCTGGATCTAAGTTTTCTCACTCAGGATGGTATTTTCTAATTCCTTCTGTTTATCTGCAAATTTCATTTTTAATGGTTGAAAGTAATACTCAATTATGTGAATGTACCACAATTTCTTAATCCATTCATCTGTTGAGGGACATCTAGGTTGTTTCCAGTTTATGAATAGAGCAACAATGAACATGGTTGAACAAGTGTCCTTGTGATACATCCTTTGGGTATATGCCTTGAGTGGTGCAGCTGAATCTTAAGGTAAATCTATTCCCAGGATTTTGAGGAACTGCTGTACTGATTTCCATAGTGTCTGTACAAGCTTGCACTCCCACCAGCAATGGATGAGAGTTCCCCTTACTTCACATCCTCGCTAGCATGAGCTGTCACTTGTGTTATTGATCTTAGCCATTTTTCACAGGTTTAAGATGTAATCACAATCAATTCCCTGATGGGTATAGATGTTGAACATTATTTGAAGTGTTTCTTAGCTATTTTGAGGTTACTCTTTTGAGAATTATATTTAGATTTGTACCCCATTTTTCCATCAGGTTATTTTCTTGATGTCTAGCTTTTTTAGTTCTTTATATATTTTGGATAGTCACTATCTATGGTATGTGTAGTTGGTAAAAATCTTTTCCCATTTTGTAGGCTGCTGCTTTGTCTAAATTGATGTTAGGAAGTAGTGTCTTATGGTTTCATTGGGTATTTCATTACTTTCTTCATAACACTGATTTTATGTCTATTAATATTTTGATGAGAATTTATTTCTCTTTTATTTTTAGTTCTTCTCTCCTTCACTACATCCTAATCAGTTTCCCCTCCCTCCACTCCTCTCAGTTTTCCTCCACCTCCTCTCTCCCCCAAATCCACACCCCACCTCCATTTCTCTTCAGAAAAGATCAGGTTTAACATAACAAAATCCCATGCTTATGGGCTTAAATTAACAACATCCATTATTTAGCAGTTATCTGTTATCTACATGTTCAGTTATTCTGTCTTGTTTCATAGGTAAGACTGGAAACAGAAAGGTTTTGGAAGCAATCTTATTAATATTCAACATTGTTAGTACTCTGTTGTAGTATAAAGAGGTAATTGCAGTTTCTTATTTGAAGCTCATGTAGCTGCTTCTGCTGGAAACCTCCTGTTTTTTGCCAGTTTCTTTCCCTATAACTTCATCTCTGAAAATTATGGAACATTGGACCTTACTACCAAGGTGACTGCCTGTCTGAGCGCAAATGTTGCATTGGCACTGGGGATTAATATTTTAATCAAGTTGGAAATAAAAGGTGAGTATTGGTATTTACTGATTTAATTCTTAGGAAACTGGGTACACAGGAAATAAGAAGGTAAGAAAATGTTATATTTTCCCCAAATTTGTTTATTATATAGGTGGTTATGTAAAATATGAAAAATCTAAAGCTCCCATACCCAGATGTAAAGCAATTGGCAGTTAATAGGCAAAGGGAAAAATATCAGTTTTCTTCAGCACTATAGCCCATGATAAGTTGCCCAAGCTTGATGGCGCCCTACACACATGCATGTATGGACAGCACTAATTGGATTCAAGGGTTGTAAAAGAAAAAGAGACGGAAAATTGAGAGAGGGATGGGGAGGAAGTCAGGATGAGTGAATTAGAGTCGGGGCACAAGGGGTGGAGATGTCCTAAATGTATGCATTTGTGTATGAAATTACCAATGAACAAAATTTTTTAAAGAAAAGAAAAATCTAAAGCTCAAATTGTCCCATCTTCTTTTTCTGTGAACTTACACTGTCAAATAAATCTTTTAAGAACTTTTATTATTTTTATTCTCTAAAAAAACCTTGAACTTTTCCCCATTCAAGGATGTACTTTTATTTTTTTTGTAACATTGTTTAGTATTGCATCATAATAAGTTGAATCAACCACTTCCTTTTCCATATATATGTTTAGGTGGCTTATGGTTCTTCCTGTTATCCACAGCAATTTATGTGTATATCGTCATATGTGCATATTAATCTGAAAAAAATCCTAATTGCAGAAATGCTAACGTCTATGAGGCAAGGAGATAATGACTGTATCCCAGCTACTCTGGAGGCTGAGCTGGAACTTGAGTCCAAGCATTTGAGACCATCCTGTACAACATAGATTATAGATTATATATATAGATTATATATATAATATATATAATAAGACTATAGATTATTTTTAAAATGTCTAACCTATAAAAGTATTGTCTTATAAAGTACTTATAACTTAAATTTTATCTGTATTACAGTGACTATCAAACAGATAACTCCAATTATAACATACTGACTTTTAGAGTTTTTAATATCAACGTCACAGAATTTTATGACTTGATAGTAGTTTTTGTTGTTGGTTTGGGTTTTGTTTTCTTTTGTTTTATTTGACATAGAATCTCACTATTTAGCCCTGGCTGGCCTAGAACTTACAATGTAAACCAAGCTGGTCTCAAATTCATAGAAATCCACTTGACTATGCTTCCATAGTGTTGGGATTAAAGGTGAGAGCCACATTCCAGCCACATATGAATTGTTAATGTGTTAGTATTATATATCTTGCTATCCTGGAGTCATTCAGGTTATTTTAAATCTGAATTTTAGGATCAATTTCATTAAGTTCTATGAAAACTGTTGTCAGGTGTAGTGATATTTCATTTGTATTTTAATAAATAAAGCTTGCCTGAAGATTGGAGAGTAAAACAATCCCACTGGGCAGCCTTATAGACCAGGCAGTGGTGACACACACCTTTAATCCCAGTAGCCACACTGGTTGCCATAGAAACCGGGCGGTAGTGGTGCAGGTTTTAAATCCTAGCCCTAGAGAGGAATTTAAAACATAAGGAGACCACTCTGACACACAGTCTCCTTCTGAGCTTCCTGGAGGCACGATCGCCATTTAGTACTGAGGTAGAGATAAGAGCCAGTCAGTGGCTGGCTGTTTTGCTTTTCTGACCGTCAGACTGAACCCCAGTTTCTGTCTCTGGATTTTTACTAATGGTGCTACAATCAGGACTTAGTGAAATTTTTGTTCTATTTGCCAGTTAATGTAAAAATAAGAATACTTAATTTTCTCCATCTGTGAATAAAAACTTCCCAATAAGAAGACTATCAGAGGAATGTGCATGTTGTTTATTTATAGATACTTCTATGATTCTTATTTTGCAGGAAGTATTAACAACCCACATTATTTCCCCTAGGTGTCATATTTCCTTTGGTTTATTGTGGAAGAGCACAACCTTTTAGTTTCCAAATCACTTGTTTATATCGGGTTTATCAATTTTACATTAGTTATTGTCTCTTTTCTCTATTATAAACATTATCTTTCAGGAACTCTATTTTGTTTGAGGCAGGAGGACTTTTTAGCTTACAGGAAATTTTCTGTGATGTATATTTGGACTCCTGTTTTTTCTGTGATTTCTAGTTTATTGTTTATTACCTCTCAAAATGGATTAAGTTTTGATAATCATTTTGATTCCACAGAATATTTTTCTCATATTACCACCCTTTCTTTAAAAAAAATACAGTGTTCATGGATGTTTTGAGGGGGGAAAGAGGCCAGAGTTAAAGAACAGATGAACTTAATGAGGTGTTATCCTTTTTAACTCTTGCCTCTTGAAGAAGGGTTCATTGCAAACCCAATTCCTTTCCTGTTATAGAGGCAGGAAAGAAAAAGCATATTTTCACCTTTGGTAACTTCCTTTTGGCCCTTCCATCCATGCTAAAAAAAAACTACTTGTTTTTGCCTCACTATTGGCAGGCAGCCCATCTTCAGTGCTTTTGAATATATTTTACACATTTGGACATTCTTGTTCTTGTTTCTTTGAGAAATTAGCTTGAGGGGAAAGTAATAAGATAGATTCTCCTAAATCTGCTTTTCCTTTGCTGTTCTTTTTCTTTGTTTCTTTCAGTTATTCATTTCACTTTAATCATTCCTAATTGTTCTTAAAGGGTTTGAAGAATAAAAGGGGGGAATGCATCCATTATTTTCTGTAGTAACACAATTGCTAAGGGTTATCAACAGATAGGTAATCCATAGTACGGAATACCAAGTCACAAAGACTTCATCCATGCCCAATGTCTCCTTTTCATTTCAGAGATTGGTGTTAAATGGCATAACCTTTGGACACCAGCCACTCTTGAGGATAACCTCCTCTTTGGCTATATGTTTGGAATGCTTTTGCTTGATGCTTTCTTATACAGCCTTGTTACCTGGTATGTAGAGACTGTCTTTCCTGGGCAGTATGGTGTGCCTCAACCATGGTACTTTTTCCTTATGGTAAGTTTTTTTTCTGTTTTTCTTTTACTGAAAATAACTATTTTCATACAATATAGTCTGATTGTGGTTTCCCCTCCTTCAACTCTCTGAGATCCTCCTACCTCCCTTTATGGTAAGTTTTAATGCTGCTGTTAAATCCTTACAAGGTCATGGTCCTTGTAAACCTATTTCATAAATGGTGTAATCAAATTAAAAAGTCAAATTCAGATCAACCTAATCTATAGACCACTAGTATCGACACATTATCCATTCCTCTGTATATAGTCGCATAACACGTGTGGACAAAACACTGAAACTTTTCCAACTGTAAGCGCTACGACCTCTCTGTAATCAGACAGTGCAATCCCTTAGATTAGAGGGTAGGGAAACAAAGGAAACTCACACCAAATTAATGTGTGATGTTTTTCAGATTCTAAGAGAGAGAACTAAATAATTCCTGTATCTTAGCTTCACCACTTGGTCCCTTTCATGGGGCTGACCATTATTTGTGCAGAGTAGAAAAGTGCTTACTTCTTCTCCTTCAGACTTCCTTATAATGACTGGGTGACCCACAGCGAAGATGCTCTGGCTAAGGGTGATGAGTCATGGCTCCATGCTCACTTTCCAAAAATTCACTTCTGTCTTTCTACCTTGAAACTACTCTCTAACAGTTTTTGCATAAATACTGGACATTAAAATTGTAGATAATTTGACTAAAAATGTCATGTTTTATGACTAAGAAATACATTGTAGTTGTGTTCTTCATGTAGAGTATATAGAGTCAAACTGTTTCCTAGTTCTTAGAAGTCTTCACTTTTTTAGTGAAATACATACAACATAAAATTATCAATTTTTAAATGAAGTCTCTAATACTTGGTATATTTACAATATACAGTCACAATATGCAACCAAGACCTCTCTACTCATAGTTTTTCGTCCCCAAGAACTAAAACCATGACATATAAAGAAGTAATCTCCAGTTTTTATATTTCAGGCATCTCTAATTTGCTTAATTTTTCTATGAATTTATTCAGAATGTTTTATAAAAATTCAATCGCAATTATTTGTGGGTGCTTCTTTAAGTAGGTTTTTAGGTTTATCCATGGTGTAGTATGAACTGATATTTACTCATCCTGTTGCATGGCTGTATAATATTCCATATCTCACTGGAATATCTCTCCAGTTCTTATAGCACTTCTATGTTTAAGGTTTTGGAAACTATCTGAGCATATATTTTTGTTGCCCCCCCATACTCGTAAAGTACTAAGGTTCTATTCCTTCACTTCTACTTCTTTTTATAGTAGTTATCCTCATAGGTTTTATGTGACATTTAATTGAATTTCCCGATAACTAATCATAGGTATGATATTTATGTGCCTATTGGCCTTTGTATATCTTGTTTAGAGACGTAAATTCAGGTTCTGTGCCCATTCGGTAATTGTTGTTTTCTTTTTTATGTATCTGATACCCTAAACCCTTCTTTCATATATGATTTGCAAATATTCTCTCCCATTCTATAAATTGTCCCTTTACTCATTATATTCTTTAACACTCAAAAGTTCTTAGTTTTGATGAACTGATTTTTATCTAATTTTTTATATATTTCATATCATTTTTAGGAACCATTGTAAAACACAATGTTGTAAAGATTTGTCTTTTTACTTTCTCCTAAGAGTTGAGAGGTTTTTGCTGTTGGATCATTGGTTACATTGAATCAATTCTTTATGTAGCATGAGGGAGTAGTCCACCCTCTTGCTTTTGCACAGATACTCTCATATTCCAATACCGTGTTTTGAAGAAATTATTTACTTCCTATTGAATATGGCCTTGGCACTGTAGATGAAAAACAATTAGCCATAAATGTATGTTTTTTTATTGATTCTCAGTCTCAATCCTGTATGCCCTTGATCCAGTATGATACCATTTTGTTATTATAACAATGTTATAAATTTTAAAATCTGCAAGTGTGAGTCATCTACCTTTGTTATTGTTTTCAAGATTGTTTAAGACTAACAAAGGGTTGTGTGATTTAGTGTGATCTTGAGGTTCAGCTTTTCTGCAAAAATGGACATTGCAATTGGGATTGAACTGTAGTGGCAAATTAAGATATTGTTGCTATCTTAAAAAGATTAGGTTATAATTTATGTGTCTTATGCTTTATTTTGATAGTATTCAGGTTCTTTCACTAGAGCTTGAAGATTTTCACTGTGGTAGTCTCTTATTTCTTTACCTAACCTATTTATCCTTCAGATTTTATTGGTTTTGGATGCTGCCAAGAATGAAATTGTCAGTTTTGGTTGTGGATTTTTACACAACATTATTATATGTTGATTTTGCCCATTGTGTCTCTCTGTTTGCTAGTTCTGGTTGTCTGTAGGTGTATGGATGTGTGGGTTGTGCCCTCTTTAGATATAGTGGCACCTCTTCTCTTCCCATTAGTTGTGTTTTCTTTTACTAGCTCACTGCTTTAGCTGCCCCTTGGCACACAAAGGGGATGAGTGTTAAAGGTGAAAGCAGACATCTTCTGTGTCTTGTTCAGCTTTAAGAGACAGTTTTCAATCTTTTATCATTGAGTATTGTTATTTGTAAGCTTGGGGGAGTTTCATAAAAACACTTTTCTGTTTCTATATTCCTAAGTATTTTTATCATGCACGAACTAAAATGATCCTATGATATTAATGTGATACTGCATTGATTGATTATACTATCTGGAACCATCTCTGAATTACATTTAACTTTGTAATGACATATGATCATGTTAATATACTAGGAGATTCAGTTGTTGGCATTGTATTGAAGATTTTTGCATCCATATTATAAGAGCTATAGTTTTCTTCCTTGTCTTTGTCTGGTTTTGGCGTCCAGATGATACTGATTTCTCAATGAGTTAGGAGGCATTCCCTTATGTTTTTGGAAGAGTTGAATAATAACTGCTAATTTTTGTTTAAATGTTTGAGAAAATTTCCTAATGAAGCTATCTAGTCTAGGCTTTGTAGGAATGTTACTGATCATCTGATCATTGATTCACTTTGTTATGGGTGTATTCAGAGTTCAGTTTCTTTTTTTTCTACTTAAGATTTTTTTTATTATATATGTTTCAACCATGTTTTCTTCCTCTCCAAACTCCTTCCAGATCCTCCCCATCTCCCTGCCCACCCATCCAACTTTATGTTCTTTCTCCCCCTTTCACAAAACAGTTTTTGTTGTTGTTAATTACATTTTCTGTTTGTTCATTAATAAAATTGCATAATACAAGCTCTTTACCCCATCCAAGTGTGCAGTAAAAGATAAACAATAAAGCCTGGATAGCACAGACTTATTTGTCTGGCCTGATTTAAACCTTTAGAAACGCAAATTGAAACAAAAGTTTTTAATGCTCATTTTGGTAATGATCTGTTATCTTTTTCTGTAGCGCTCATACTGGTTTGGCAAACCAAAAATTAGAAAGACTGCAGAAGAGACGAAGTGCTTACCCACAAAACATAACTGTTTTGAGGCTGAACCTACCAACTTGGTGGCAGGTATACAGATCAAATGTTTGCACAAGGTATTGTTTCAAATACTTCTGCAGGAACCAAAAACTGCTTATGTCCATTGAGACTGTTTATCTTTGGCTACTCCGGAAAAAGAGATGCTTTAATAAATCATTATTTGCATCATAATAAATATAATTGTCCTCTAAGAACCAGAGCTTGGTTGGAGCTGTGTTTAATAAATCATTTAAGTATAGATATATGTTTACAAATGTTTAGTTATTTGCTCCATCTTTATGCTTTACTTTCATTCTTAACTTGGAAACAATATATTTCATCTTCATTTTCTAAGTGTTTTCATTGAATATCAAATTTTATATGAAAGATGTCGACATACTATTGTTCCAAAATTTATTTTTCCAGATTTAATGGGTTATAATTAGCACATAAAAATTTCATGTATTTTAGGTATAGAGTATGAATGGTGTGCATGTGTACTGTGGAATTATTTACTGCAGTCAGATTTTTAACATCCATTACCCTCCATAGGTTTTGATAGTTCATATTAATGAGAAAATTTTAAATTTGCTTTCATCACATTTCAGATAAATAATGCTATATTATGAACTACCATTGTATGTTGTAATTAGGTCCCAAGGTTTATTTATGTACAACTGAAAGTTGGTGCCTTTTAACCAATACCTCTGTTTCCCTCAGTACTTGATAACAACTGACCCACTCTCTCCAAATGTGGTATTTTTAGATTTTTGCATGAAGTTGAAATGATAGTTTTTGCCTCTTTCTCTGGCATATATCCATTAAAATGTTCTCTGGGATTTGTTCATGAGTTATAGATATCAGAATTTCCTTTTTTGTGACCAAATAATATTCCAGCTGTGTCTCACATCTTTATCCATTTATTTGTTGATTAACAGGTTTTTACTTGTCTTGGGCATTGTGAGTCATGCTTCACTAAACATGGAAGTGATTGTTCCTAATCTCAGGAAGGAGATAATCTTAGCATTGCGTCTTTAGGTGTGAGGTTCACTGTAGACTTGGATTATTGGATTAAATAGCTCATTTTCTATTATTATTTTGTTATATATTTAAAAGTAAAAAATAAATTATAAGTACTTTTTCTACATTTTATATGTTATGAGAGGGTTTTTCTTTTCTTTTTCTTTATTTTTTTTTTTTGAGACAGGGTTTCTCTGTAGCTTTGGAGCCTGTCCTGGAACTAACTCTTGTAGACCAGGCTGGTCTCAAACTCATAGAGATCCACCTGCCTCTGCCTCCCAAGTGCTGGGATTAAAGGCATGTGTCACTGCCTGGCATACTAGGTGGTTTTTTTTTCTGTTAAATATTATTATTAAATATTATTACTTTGCTTTTGAAGCAATTTAATTTCTTGGCAATAGTTTGATTATTTCATATCTGTTTTGATTCATCAATAGTTAATTATTCCTCATGATTGAAACACAAACCTTTTTTATAGTCTGTCCAATGCCTAAGAGTTTATTATGCCACAGTCCTTAAACTATGTAAGATTTGAAAACATCATGGAAGTGATTTTGTCTTTGGTTTCTAGAATGCCTTTTCTTTGCTCTCTGATAAAACTTCTGTTTCATATGTAACACTGAAATAATCCATGTGAGAAAATTACAAATCACTATACTTTATTAAGCCAGTTAAGAGTACAATAAGTCTTCTAGCCAGCTGACCAACAGCAGGCTCATGCTGGGGAAGATTCTTGGTGCCACAAAGGAGTATGGGGATTTGTGGATGTAAGTTTCTGTCACACCTGTCCCGCAGCTGCTCAGTTCCACCTGGTTCTGCAGCTGTTTAGTCCCAGAGAAACACACAGAGGCTTATATTAAATATAGACTGTTTGGCCTGTTAGCTCAGGTTTATTAATAACTAGCTCTTACAACTTAAATTAACCCATAATTCTTGTCTGTGTTTAGCCACACAGCTTGTTACCTTTTATCAGTGAGGCATTCTCATCTTGCGTCCTCTGTGTCTGACTGGTAACTTACACTCTGCCTTTTTTCTTCCCAGAATTCTCTTAGTCTAGTTGCCCTGCCTATACTTCCTGCCTGGCTACTGGCCAATCAGCATTTTATTAAACCAATATGAGGGACTAAACTTTACAATATACAAAAGCATTATCCCACAGCATTTCCCCCTTTTTGCTTTTTAAAACAAGACCATGAATCTAATTTCCTTTATCGTTTTTCTTGACCATTATCCATAGCAACTTATAACCAACACACTAAACAAAGACAAATATCCATAATCCATTTTTTTGGGAATGTGGATGTGGGCATAGTTTTCTAGACTACTTCCTGCTGATTAGGGACACTGGTAATTTTATAGAGACCCAAAGAAAATTTAAGATTATGGTCAAGTCCTGACTGGAGTATTCTCTGAGGCTGAATCATCTCAGCCAGAAGTCTTGAAGCTGTTCTGGATGTAGAACTCAGAGGAAACTGCAACAGAGGTGCTCGGAAATGTTAGATCATCTGAGCTATCTGTACATTGGATATTTTTTTCAGGGGGTCTTCCTCCATCAATCCTTATTTTTCTTAATCCAGACTGAATCTTTAGACTTTCCTGTGGAACAAAAAGCAAAACCTTTTCTCCAAAGTAACATATTTTTTAACTTAAAGTTTGAATTCAAGACATTTTCTAAATATATAGGTTGGATTAATCCAGCTGCATTTATAATCAAATATCTTTTAATAGCTATTGCTCCTTTCTCAGAAGTCAAACAATTCATAGACAACACAATAACACACAGTATCCAGATTCTCTGTGTATTTTCCACCTTTACATGGCTTTTGTTTCCTTACTCTATTTCTTTTATTTTTATTTTTAATTTCTGGTTTTTTGAGACAGGGTTTCTCTGTATATTTTTGGCTGTTGTGAAACTCACTCTGTAGACCAGGTTGGCATTGAACTCACAGAGATCTGCCTGCCTCTGCTGCCCAAGTGCTGGGATTAAAGACATGTGCCACCACTCCCAGCTACTTATTTCTTTTTTAAAGGACTTTTTCTATCCTTTTCCTTTTCTCTTCCAAGGCTATGTATATTTTTAAACACACTATAAACCATTTAGAGTTTACTGTCTTTACTGTACATATCTATCTTTTACTGAGCACATAAGTCTTTAATCTGCTAAGTAGCATTGCTAGGATTAATAAGCAGCATGGCTAGAATTAAAGTTGTGGCATTAGCAGCTGGCTCTGCCCCATTCCTTAGCTTCCTGAGAGTCTAGCTTCATGGTTGAGATACTGGCACAAACCAGATTTATTGCCACAACTCTGTGGGATTTCTAGGTCCAGGCCACCATCAAGAAGCATGCCACTAATTGCTCATGAACACCATTTAATTATTTGCTGGCAGAGCCTCTTAAAAGAGCTGCAAGGATTTTGCTGCTAATGCTGAGTCAGGAAGCTTCTTTTAAAGGCGCTGTGCCTCTGCTTGCCACCAGCAAACAGAACCTACCAAAAAAATGGACGGTTGCCAAGAAGCTACACTTGACTCTGTTTTTGTCTGTCTAGAATCCTTTTTTTTTTTTAAGCTTTCTCAGGCTTTATGTGGAAATTCTTGCCAAACATTTGGGTGTCATTTATGGATGTAAGTTTCTGTTCTGCCTGATTCCACAGCCATTGAGTCCCAAAGAAACACACAAAGGCCTATATTAATTATAAACTGTTTGGCCTTTTAACTCAGGATTATAATTAACTAGCTCTTACAACTTAAATTAACCCATACTGTTAACTAACTTTTACAACTTAAATTAACCCATGATTCTCGTTTTTGTTTAGCCATGTGGCTTGGTACCTTTTATCAGTGAGGCATTCTCATCTTGCTTCCTCTGCATCTGGCTTTCCTGCATCACACTCTGCCTTTCCTCTTCCCAGAATTCTCTTAGTCTAGTTGCCCCACCTATACTTCCTACCTGGCCACTGGTCAATCATTGTTTTTTTTTAACTACTATGAGGGACTAACCTTTACAGTTTACAAAGGCATTATCCCACAGCAGGGGTTTTAAAATCTAGAGGCTGCAGTCACTTCATACCTGATGCAGGCTTGTAGGCTTTGATCTGATAAAATATCACACAAGGCCATTCCTGTAAAGGAACCAAACTTATTTTTTTAACCTCTCAGGACTCTTTCTCAGAAGGGAGGAGGATCCTATTGGTCTTGTGAAAAACTTTTTCAAGGGGAGGAGTTCAGGAGTTAGGGTAACCTGGCCTATCTTAAAATATTTCATCACTATCACATGTACCATTTTAGTCTCTTTATTTTCCTCATAATGTTGATCATATCTGTAATTATTTTGTTTGACTGAATCTTTTGTCTCATCATGTTTTGTGAAGGCTTCAGTAAAGCAGGGATTTATTTGTGACTTATGTTAAGGTGTGAGATTATATTCAAGTTTCCCTTTTGGTTTGCATATTGAAGTGAATGGGGACAGTCACTGAGTTAGAAGGAAGAGTTGAATATATTTTCAAATGATGATGTTGATTTTTAAATTTACTGAAATATATGTTAATATTTCAATGTTTTAGACATGCCAATTGTGAGAAACATAGGAAATATTTTTCTGGTAGATATTTAGAGATACAAAGTTATGCCCAACCTAGAGGACGATAGTGACTATATAAACTGATGGCATAACTTCTCCATGACGTAGATAATGGAGAGAGAACAGCCAGAGGCATCTGGGTGAGGAAAAGTAGAGTGAATGTGGCTAGCAGACTGAACCTTGAGAGAAGCAGGGACAGAGGAGAGCATGGGAGCAAGAGAAGTAGCAGGGTTATAAGGAGAATTGGTGGCTGAAGGGAGTTTAGAGTGGGGGGAGGGATGAAAAGGGCCAAGAGGATAGCAGCCTCTAAGAAGCTCTACAGAGAGCTTTGTCCTGTCTGTACAGGGGAACCTGCTTCACAAGTTCGTGAGGAGTGCTGGCTTTTTTTGTCTAACTGCCAGAAGTCCCCCTCTGTTTGTGGATATCTGGAATGCCTTTTAGAGTTTGTGGGATCTTTTGGACCTGACAACAGCATCGTCCGTGATTGACAGCATGAGTTTGATGATATAACTATACAGAGGGTATGAATGTTTGTCTTTTTAAATGACAGATAACAGATTACTCTTTCATCCCACAGGAATTTAGAAACAAACCTGCAGTAAACAACCTGTCGCTGAACGTGTATGAGGGGCAGGTCACTGTTCTTCTGGGACACAATGGGGCAGGAAAGTCCACAACCTTGTCTGTTCTCACAGGTGTGTATTCAGCTCCATTCTGGGCAAAGTTAACCTTCCTAAGACTGAAAAACAAGGAGTTTTACTCTTGAGGCCTGGCCACTGATCTCTCCAGACATGACAAAATAGTCATGCTTTTTGGAGCAAAATATTCTTCAGAGAAATTGAGAATTTCATTAAGAAATGCCACTCTGTAAAAACAAAAGAATGAAAAAGGTTGGAACAATCCAGGGGAAGAGAAAATGTGTTGTGTTCCTGTCAACCCTTTCCTCAAGATAGTTTAGCTCACAGCTGTAGTATGTAGTAGGGAGGAGAGGGCTGTGTTTTTGGTGCCCAGTTAGCTTATGTTTGAAATAATTACATAGAAACTCTATTTATTTAAATATTGCTTAATCCATAAGCTCTAGTCTCTTATTGGTTAACTTTTATATATTTGTTTAATTCATTTTTTAATAATCTGTGTGTTACCATGAGTTGTGGCTTACCGGGAAAGATTTAGTGTGTTTGACCTGGTAGCTTATGGCGGGCGGCTCTCCCTGACTTTGTTTTTTTATCCCAGAATTCCATTTTGTCTCCTCCACCCATTTAAGGGCTGCCCTATCAAAAGGCCAAGGCAGTCTCTTTATTTAACCAATGAAAGCAACAGAAAACAACACACAGCCTAGAGGCTATTTTTTCATTAGAAGTTTTCTTCCTTAGAGAGGAGAGAGGAAAGAATGCACCTTCTGCTATGTCTCATGGACTTGAGTTTGCTTTCCAAGGGCCAGAATTCTATCTCATCTCTGCGCAGGTGCTGAGAGAGAGAGAGAGAGAGAGAGAGAGAGCATGGGCAGCTGGGCAGCAGGGAACGCACAATACAGGGCAGGTGTTTTCCCACAGCTTCCACTCTTCTGACAGAACAGGAAAGGCTGGAAAACCAAGGAGAGCAGAGTCTTAGTTCAAAGTTCCAGTTGAAGGACTGATTTCTAGCTCACTTGTACTGAGTGCTAACAGAACAATAAAACCCAGAAATGAGGACATCCAAGAGCAAAAGAGAGAGAAAGAGAGAGAGACAGAGACAGAGAACGACAGAGACAGAGAGGGAGGGAGAAGCAGGCATCTTCCTACAGTTGACCCTGCTTTGCAAGTTGGGAAAATAAATGCACAGGGACAGTGCTTTTCCTCCATTGGAGACAGAGAAAATAGACCAAGACTTAAGTCTAAATCTTTCTGAATTCACCAAAGAACTGATGCCTCTTCCACTTTGTGTTAGACAATGACTTTCTGTACAGTATATTACCTACTGTTAACAATATTTTATAAACCACTTTAAACGTGTTAAAATGTTCAATATCATGTTAGGTGTTATTCCCTAAAAGCAAATATTGGAGGTATGGATATGATGTGTTTAGCATACTAAATTATACTATATGCAAATTTTAAAACCTATCAACATGCATACTTTAAGTGCATATAATTCTTTATTAAATACACATCAATAAAGCTAAAAATTGAAATTACAATATGATCCTTTTCTGGATATATGTCCAGGAATATTGAGAAGAGAATCTTAAGAGTTCCTTTCACACTCAAGTTTGTAGCAGTATTTGCACTAAATTGCAGATCTTTGTCAACAGAGAACTGGTAAGAAAAGTGTAGTAGATTCACATTCATACAATAAAATGCTCAGGCCTAAACCAGAGAGAAATCCTGTTTCATGCTATAACATGGATAAAATTTGATATTGCTAAGTAAACCAATTATAAAGAGAAAAACCTAGAATGGATTCTATTTATGAAAGATATTTAAAGTTGCTAACTTCATAGAAACAGGTAGAAGGATCATGATTGACAGAGACTGATTTTTTTTATCACAAACAATGGAATATAGCAGGTAGCACAACAAAGTATTTAAAGTAGGGGAGGGAAGAGATTTTTAACCAAAATTTCATACCTAACAAGATTGTTCTTCAAAAGTTAAAAAAAAAGAAAGAAAAAAAAGAAAGTTAGACATAAGCAGAAAATAGAGACTGAAGGAGTTTATTACTATAGCATTTAGTAGTATTACAGAAAATGCCAGTACTACTTCATGTAATAATGAAAGTAAACTAGAAAGTTACTTAAATCATCAATGGAAAAGATGCTCAGTTAAAACAAATATATATACATATATATACACATATATATATGATAACAAGTATGATTATAGTTTTGGTTTGCTATATTATTAGAAAGACAAATGCACAAAAATTATTACTCTGCTATTGGGGCACATATGATAAAAATGCAATCTGTGATGGCAACATAAAGGAAAGGGGTATAGATATATAAGAACAATTTTAGGATAACTTTTATCCTTGTTTGTTTTTCATTCCGTGGAAAATACCATGATGAGAGTAAGTTATGGGAGGAGGTGTTTGTTTGTCTCACAGTTCCAGGAGGATACAGTCCATCATGGTGAGGAAGACATGGATGGCACCAGGCAGGGAAGGCGTGGTGCAGAAGCAGGAGGCTGGCAGGTCACTTTGCATCTCTACTCAGGAAGCAGATAGTGAACAGGAAGTGAGGCCAGTCTATAAAACATCAAGGCCTACTCCCAGTGACTTCCTCCCTTTATCAGGACTCTCCTCCTAAAAGTCCATAACCTCCTAAACAGCAACACCATCCTGTGGAGGGTAGTTCACAATTAAACCACTGCACTGTCAAAGTTAAGGTGGCATCAGTACAACCAAATTAAAATAAATGTAAATACTAATTTTTACCATAACTGTAAAAGTTAAATGAAAAAAATCACTAGGAAGTCACCTAAACAAAAACTAAGGTAATAATGAAGGAAACGAGGTACAAACACAAAACATAGAGCAAAATGACAAACCTAACTCCTCCGTATAAGTAATTCCCTAATATTTAATTATTTTGGGGAACGTGGCTTCTTTTACTATTGCCAATCTCTATGTTTCCTATAAATATATGATGATATTCATAAACAACACTTTTTAGTTCCCCCTTGATGAGCATGGTAGCCCAGACTACCCTCTCTGTTCTCACTAGCCTCCAGGTAACTAAGGTATGCTGTGTCCCCTTAGCAGTCAGAAGTCAGCCTCCTGGATTGGTAGATGTGTCAATAAGCTTAGAAATACAGTTTTCAGCTGCTGTATCCAAAGGCAGGGAAGGCTGTGGTGGCTGCCAGCAGGCTGCCCTCTTCTGCCCTAGATGTCAACTTGCCAAGCTGCATTTCAATACTTTTGAAAGGGGGCTTCTACCGGCCTGCTTCCACTTTGGGAAAGAACCTAGCAAGAGTAAAATATGTTTTGGGAATATGTATTTTTAAAAAGATAAGTGAGTCACAGTGTAACAGCTTTATAGTTGGTTATTCACATATGATAGATAATATGTGAATATTTCACCATAGAATTAATTACCAACAGCAGAACATAAATATGATGTATTTAAAATATTTAAATTTCTTGAGGATAATCATCGTATTTTCCCAGTAGTTGCTTTTCATAGCATCTACCCAGTATCTAGTATAAGCCCCTGATGGAGCAAATGGCTAGGCCTCACCCCCAGACTGCTCTCAGGGCAAGACGCAGGCTCCCACCCAGCCCCCAGACTACTCTAATGACCGTAACAGCCATAGCCAAGCCCTCATATCGCAGCTAGCCAAGCTCTATCCAAAAGAAACAAAGCCCAACATCAGGCCACAAAAGCCAACCAGTCCCTGAGCTTTCCCCAAGATCAGGCCAGAGAATCCCACCAATCCTCAAGCTTCCCCCAAGATCAGGCCACAGAATCCCACCAATCCTCAAGCTTCCCCCAAGATCAGGCCACAGAATCCCACCAATCCTCAAGCTTCCCCCAAGATCAGGCCACAGAATCCCACCAATCCTCAAGCTTCCCCCAAGATCAGGCCACAGAATCCCACCAATCCTCAAGCTTGCCCCAAGATCAGGCCACAGAATCCCACCAATCCTCAAGCTTTCCCCAAGATCAGGCCACAGAATCCCACCAATCCTAGGCTACTCTGGAAAGCTCTGCCCGCAAAGCGACCCTATGTAAAGCCTGCCTCCTCCTGCTCAGTTCTTTGCTACTTCTTCCCTCTTGTGTGAGATTTGTGAGGTGTGAGTTTGTGGTATTCCTTGGTTCCTGACCCCCAGAGCTGCAACACTTCCATTGGTGGAAACTTCTGTGAAACTGTAGCACTTACACTGGGGAAGCCTTTCCCCTCAGAGCTGTAATACTTGTACCTAGTATTATACAAATGCAGTAACTATCTGATTACAATGATATATAACAACTAATCTGAATGCTTTCATAATAAACACCAATAAATCTATACCTATTATAAAAAGCATGTAAACAAAAAAAAGAAATAAAACTTAAAAGGACTAATTCTGCCTCACTAAAGGCAATTTCTGCTATTTCTCTTTACTTCTCTGTGGACAACAATACTAGTTTTTTTAATACTCCATACATCTGTATGAGCTTGCAAATTGTATCACTTATATCACATGAAAACTTAGCCTATTCCATGTCTTCTATATAATTCTAGGTCGTTTTCCTGCTACCAGAGGAGAGGCCTATATTAATGGATATAATATTTCGGATAACATGATTGAAATTCGAAAAGACTTGAGCTTCTGCCCTCAACATGACCTGTTGTTTGATGACTTGACACTATCAGAACACCTTTTTTTCTATTGGACGGTAAGTCAGAAGTATGTCTTATAAAATTACTTAGTAAATTTGACTTTCTTCTTTGATATACAGATCTGTTAATTTTAACTTTTTAAATTAAATTTATTTAACTATTGTGGGAAAAAACATTAAAATTATACTATGTATTGCCTGATGTTGATACAGATATACATTGTACAATGCAGAAATCAAATTACACATAAACCTAACTCTAATCCAAAGTTTATCCCCTGCATTCTAGAGGACTTCTTCTGGCCAGGCTTCAGCATATTGCCCTGCAATACTTGATCCAAATCTCCTGACAGTGTTGTTTGCCAAAGGTCTGGAGCTGACTGCCCAGCTCCTGGCTCAGCAAAGGCCTAGCTCAGCAAGGACCTTTCTTAAATAGCTACAATTTTGTCAGTACTCAGAGTTGTTTTATTGTTTCAATCTCTCCCATGTATATAGTATCTGTTAGTCCATCTTACACTAGCAAGAGGTCTAAACACAGTTTTCAGAGTTTGCTATTCATCAGTTAGGATTAGATTCAAGTATACAAATGTTGCAATGAGCACGCAACTTTGTTACACCATGTACAACATCATTTTTCTGTTTCTGTTTTCTCTCTGTACTTCCTGCTTTCCCAGATACTTTTCTCATTTGTTCAACCAGAAATTATCACCTTCCATGACTGTGCTGCTCCATTCAGCCTGCCAACAAAGAGGAAGGTATGAGCCTTCCCTCTGGTGCCACAGTACATGGAGCTATAGGAAGGTTTTCTTTTCCTCAGGGTTTGGCTCTTGCAGACTTGCCTTCTTATTTATTCCTGCCACTGTCCCCACCAGGAGATACCATTACTAGTGTACAAAAGAAACAGAAAAACATTTGGTTCTCTGGCTGTCTGTTTTCCCTTCCATTCAAATAAAACTGTAAGGATTCTCTTTACTCTCAGTCTGGACCCGGGAGCTCACTTGCAAGGTTGGATTGATTGGATTTCATGCTAAAGTGTACACAGGAAAGTGATAAATCACCATTGGCTCAGTGGTACTCCAGATTCTAGGGTTCTCCATGATAACTTTACTTTTCACAGTTTTCTGGCTAGCATGGTCAATGGGCTATAAGAAGCGTATACATTTGCATAGCATCTGGAGCTCATCACAAATGTGTTTTCTGTCATCTCGTTGTTAATGAGCTACAGATAAATTCTAAATCTAAAAGAAAACACAATTCTGGTGATTAAATCCACAGCTCTGTACATATTCTGCCACCAACTTACATCTCTATTCCCTGAAAATTTTAATTTGGGGAACTGTCCTCTAGATGTGAGGAAAGATGCATTTTTAATTGATGTAAATAAAGCTGTTCTGAAGTGTTTCTAGGGGTACACCTGCAGTACACTTTCATATCTGTATAATGTCTGTTATCCTTGACTTGGTGATAGTAAAACTGGTTGTATGATATAAACCCTGGCTTCTTTTTCCAGGTAAAAGGAGAAGCTAAGGACGTATACTATAGGGAGATTGAGCATATGCTGTCTGTGTTTAACCTGAAAGATAATTACCACTCATTGTCTGGCTCAGTGAGTGGAGGAGTGAGGCGCAAGCTCTCCATCATTATGGCGCTTTCAGGGGGCTCCAAGGTATTAAAAAGAAAGGGGAGCAACGGGAACACAGCGGGAGGTGAAGCAGGGCCTCTGCATGGAAAACTCAGTTCTCTCAAAACCTCTTGTTTTCAATCTGAAAGGAAACACAACAGTGTAGACAGAGGGGAATCATTTGCTTATCTATCGTAGCTGATATAATGTTTTGGATTGTTACAATTTTCTTAGGTTCACATCTATTTTAGTTGTCATTCTGGACCTTAGCTACAGCGTTATCCCTTCACATAGCAAATAAGCTCATGAGGTGCTTAGTATTAATCATCAGTGATCATAGAATTGTTCTTCTGGCTTTTAGGTAGTGATACTTGATGAACCATCATCTGGCATGGACCCAATGTCACGAAGGGCCACCTGGGATTTCCTTCAGCATCATAAACGCCATCGGACCATTTTATTAACCACCCACTACATGGATGAAGCTGACATCCTGGGTGACCGCATTGCTATCATGGTCAGGGGGACCTTGCACTGCTGTGGTTCTTCAGTCTTCCTGAAACAAATATATGGTCTCACTACATTTGATCATTCTTAAGCTAGTAATACTATAATAATATTCTAACATTATTTTCATTGTATTTTGGTTACACACCCAAAACTTAATTACCTTCCTCTATTCTGCAGAGTTGATCTCAATTATGATAATTTAAAATTTTTTTAGTTCTTTGAGATTTTCATATGTGTTTTGATCATGGCTCTTTGCAATCTGAAACAAAGTTGCTGTTCCATTTTGTACTTACTGACAATCTTCTTTGTCTCTGGAATGCAGTTCTGTATCCAGAGGGTTATTTGGATGACTGAAATGACTGACTGATTCGTTCCTTGAGAAGAGGAGGAACCAGATATCCCTGACTTTAGTTTCTATGTTTCCAAACCAGTATCAAATTCTCACCATAATGGTATAAATCTGAAATTTAGTATTGGTAGTAACAATGTAATGAAGAATAAATGAATCAAATAAGTGGTGCTGGAGAAGTGGCTCAGTGCTTAAGAACATTTGCTGCTCTTGCCAGAGGATCTGGGTTCAGTTCTCATTACCATATGACAGCTCATAATCATCTAACTCCAGTGCCAAGAAATTCATTGCGTTCATTTGGTACACAGACATACTAGCAGGCAAAATACTCATATGCATAAAATTAGATTATATAAGTAAAATAAAACAATTCTTTGTTAATTAATTATATCTCATAAGTGATAAATTAGTATTTTAAACAGTGAATTATTGTGGGTTAAAATTATAGCAGAATTTTTAATTAGAGGCTATAAATGTAAGATGTGATAGAAGAATTCTAAGATTAAAGTATATCAATGTAAGTAGAAAGAATTAAAGGCTAATTAACATAAATTTATTCAGGATTTGAGTTCACTAAGTTCAGTTACTGATCCTTGTACTTGTTACCCTGCTCTGTCCTTTATATATTAGATTCAAATCAATAACCTACTCTATAGACCTTGAGAATTTCATATATTGTATTTTGATCATATTCCCATATATATATTTTTATTAGATTATTTTCTTTTATGTGTAAGGGTGTTTGCCTGCATATGTGTATTTGCACCACATGTGTGCCCAGTATTCACAAAACTCAGGGTATTGATGCCCTGGAGTTGATTATGGGAGGCTGTGAACCACCATGTAGGTGCTAAAAACAAAACCTGGATCCTCTGCGAGAGAACAAAGTGATCGTGAACCATCTCTCCAGCTGCCAGCAACCCAAAATACATTTTTTAAAATATTTTTTAATTTTTTTTTATTTTTCCATTAAAAAATTTACACTTCCTCCCCTTCTCCCATTCCCCTCCTGCTCCCCCACTAATCCTCCCTCCCTCCCCCTCCATCCTTAAGAGGGGGCAGGGTACCCTGCCCTCTGGGAAGTCCAAGGCCCTCCCCTCTCCATCCCAGCCTAGGAAGGTATGCATCCAAATAGTCTAGGGTCCCAAAAAGCCAATACATGCAGAAGAGACAGGTCCCAGTGCCATTATCGATGGCTTCTCAGTCCGTTCCCATTGGCAGCCACATTCAGAGAGTCCAGTTTGATCACATGCTCGTTCAGTCCCGGTCCAGCTGGATTTGGTGAGCTCTCATTAGGTCAGGCACACTGTCTCAGTGGGTGGACCAACCCTTCACGGTCCTGACTTCCTTGCTCATCTTCTCCCTCCTTCTTCTCTTCAACCGGACCTTGGGAGCTCAGTCCATTGCTCTGATGTGAATGTGGGTCTCTGTCTCTATCTCCATCCATCGGAAAAAATTTTTTATGATGATAGTCAAGATATCCATCAGTGTCACTGTGGCACAAGGCCAGTTCAGGCACCCTCTCCTCTGCTGCTAAAGGACCTAGCTGGGGACATCCCCGTGGACACCTGGGATCCCCTCTAGAGCCAAGTATCTTGCCAACCCTAAAATGGCTCCCTTAATGTAGATATCTTCTTCCCTGTTCCTATATCCACCCTTCCTCCATCTCCACCCTCCCACTCCCCAAGCTCTCCCAAGTTCTTCCCTTCTCCCTTCTCCTTCCCCACTCCCCTTCCCCCACCTCCATCCCTACCCCTATCCCCACCCCCGTGCTCCCAACTTTTGCCCAGCCATCTTGTTTGCTTCCAATTTCCAGGAGGATCTATATATGTTTTTCTTTGGGTTCACCTTGCTATTTGGCTTCTCTAGGCTTGTGAACTATGGGCTTAATGTCCTTTGTTTATGGCTAGAGTCCACTAATGAGTGAGAACATACCATATTCATCTTTCTGGGTCTGGGTTATCTCACTAAGGATAGTGTTTTCTATTTCCATTCATTTGCATGCAAAATTCAAGATGTCACTGTTTTTTACTGCCGAGTAGTACTCTAATGTGTATATATTCCACACTTTCTTTATCCATTCTTCCATTGAGGGGCATCTAGGTTGTTTCCAGGTTCTGGCTATTACAAATAATGCTGCTATGAACATAGTTGAACAAATGCTTTTGTAGTATGATTGGGCATTTCTTGGGTATATTCCCAAGAGTGGTATTGCTTGATCCTGAGGTAGGTTGATTCCCAATTTCCTGAGAAACCGCCACACTGATTTCCAAAGTGGTTGCACAAGTTTGCATTCCCACCAGTAATGGATGAGTGTTCCCCTTACTCTGCATCCTTTCCAGCATTTTAGCCATTCTGACAGGTGTAAGATGGTATCTCAAAGTTGTTTTGATCTGCATTACCCTGATTGCTAAGGAAGTCGAACTTGACCTTAAGTATCTTTTTGGCCATTTGAACTTCTTCTGCTGAGAATTCTCTGTTCAGATCATTACCCCATTTTTTAATTGGGTTATTTAGAATTTTAATGTCTAGTTTCTTGAGTTCTTTATATATTTTGGAGATCAGACCTTTGTCTGATGTGGGGTTGGTGAAGATCTTCTCCCATTCAGTAGGTTGCCTTTTTGTCTTAATGACTGTGCACTTTGCTTTACAGAAGCTTCTCAGTTTCAGGAGGTCCCATTTATTTATTGTTGCTCTTATTGTCTGTGCCACTGGGGTTATACATAGGAAGTGGTCTCCTGTGCCCATGTATTGCAGGCTACTTCCCACTTTCTCTTCTATCAGGTTCAGTGTGATCAGATTTATATTGAAGTCTTTAATCCATTTGGACTTGATTTTTGTGCATGATGATAGATAAGGATCTATTTTCATTCTCCTACAGGCTGGCAACCAGGAGTGGTTCAGTAGTTGACTGTTCAGTTTCCATGAGTTTGTAGGCTTTTTGGGGGTGGAATTGTTCTTAAATTCTAACTTTACTCCATAGTAATCTGATAAGACACAGGTGGTTACTCCAATTTTTTTGTATCTGTGGATGTTTGCTTTGTTACCGAGTATGTGATTGATTTTCGAGAAGGTTCCATGAGATGCTGAGAAGAAGGTATACTCTTTCCTGTTTTGGTGGAATGTTCTATAGATGTCTATTAAGTCCATTTGATTCATTACAACTGTTAGTTCTCGTATTTCTCTATTAAGTTTCTGTAGTTGACCTGTCCATTGGTGAGAGAGGAGTGTTGAAATCTCCTACTATTAGAGTGTGGGGTTTGATGTGTGCTTTGAGTTCTAGTAATGTTTCTTTTACATATGTGGGTGCTTTTATATTAGGGGCATATATATTCAGGATTGAGACTTCATCCTGATGAATTGTTCCTGTTATGAGTATGAAGTGTCCATCTCCATCTCTTCTGATTGATTTTAGTTTGAAGTCGATTTTGTTAGATATTAGTATAGCCACACCTACTTGTTTCTTAGGTCCGTTTGATTGAAAAACCTTTTCCCAACCCTTTACACTGAGATAATGTCTGTCTTTTTGGTTGAGGTGTGTTTCTTGTAAACAACAGAATGTTGGATCCTGTTTTTGTATCCATTTTCTTAACCTGTGCCTTTTTATAGGTGAATTGAGTCCATTGATATTAAGTGATATTAATGACCAGTGGTTGTTAACTCTGGGTTTTTTTTTTGTTTTTTGTTTGTTTGTTTGTTTGTTTGTTTTGGTGGTAGAGTTTGTGTGTTTCCCTTCTTTAGTTGTGCTGGTGGAGGGCTGTTAGATGTCTGTGTTATTATGGGTGTTGTTTGCTTCCTTTAGTTGTGGTTTTCCTTCTAGTACTTTCTGTAAGGCTGGGTTTGTGGCTATGTATTGCTTAAATTTGATTTTATCCTGGAATATCTTGTATTCTCCACCAATGGTGAAAGAAAGCTTTGCTGGGTATAGTAGTCTGAGCTTGCATCCATGGTCTCTTAGTGTCTGCAACACATCTATCCACGACCTTCTGGCTTTCATGGTTTCCATAGAAAAGTCAGGTATAATTCTGATAGGTTTACCTTTATATGTTACTTCACCTTTTTCCTTTGCAGCTCTTAATATTCTTTCTTTATTCTGTATGTTTTGCGTTTTGATTATTATATGACGAGGGGATTTTTTTTTATCCAGTCTATTTGGTGTTCTGTATGCTTCTTGTACCTTCATAGGAATATCCTTCTTTGGGTTGGGAAAGTTTTCTTCTATAATTTTGTTGAATATATTTTCTAGGCCTCTGAGCTGTAATTCTTCCTCTTCTTCTATCCCTACTATTCTTAGGTTTGGTCTTTTCATGGTGTCCCAGATTTCCTGGATGTTTTATGTTAAGAATTTGTTGGATTTGTCGTTTTCTTTGATCAATGAGTTTATTTTCTCTATCGTATCTTCAGCATCTGAGATTCTTTCTTCTATCTCTTGTATTCTGCTGGTTATACTTGTCTCTGTAGTTCCTGTTCATTTGCCCAGATTTTCTATATAGAGCATCCCTCAGTTTGTGTTTTCTTCATTACCTCCATTTCAGTTTTCAAGTCTTGAACTGTTTCCATTACCTGTTTGATTGCTTTTTCTTGGTTTTCTAGGCTATCTTTGAGGGATTTATTCATTTCTTCTAACTTTTTGTTAGTCTTCTCATCCATTTCTTTAAAGGAGTTTTTCACATCCTCTTTAATGGTCTCTATCACTTTCATGATGTTATGTTTAAGGTCGATTTCTTCTACTTCTTTTGGATTAGGTTGTTCAAGTTTTCCTGTTGCATGTTCACTGGATTCTGGTGTTCTCATGTTCCTTTTCAGGTTGTTGGAGGAATTCTTGCATTGGTGCCTGCCCATCTCTTCCTTCAAATATGATCAGGAGAGTCTCGGCAGCTTGGTCTGATTTTTGCTGTGGCTAACTGTGTACTTGGGGATTTTTCTTGTTCTGCCATCTTAGGTCCCCTCAGCACTGGAGTTGGCTCTCAGATCCCCTCGTCCCTGAAGTAGGCTGTGGTGGTGGATCTAAGGACCCCCCTCCGGGTGGATCTACTGGTACTGGATTAGGGCCACTTGTTGGCTAAGGACCTTGCAGACAAAAGGGTGGGCTTGGTAGATGCCGGCTCCATGGAACAAAGAAACCCCTGCAGCCTTGCACTCACCACTTTGTTCCCAGAGTCTCAGCCCCAAAGCAGGCTGAGTTAGGGGATCCTAGGACCCTGCAGATGGAAAGGGGTGCTTGGGGGCAAGCTGGGGTGGGATAAGTAGAAAAGCCAGTAGCCGCGGGAGAAGCCCCGCTGAATGGCCAGAAAGTTTAGGGGATTGGAGGGCGCCTGTACTCCCTTCCCCAGGGTGTCTGGCCAGCCGGGCGGGCACACACTTACCCCTCCGAATGGATCTACTGGTCCAAAATACATTTTTAAAAAATATTTTCTCTTGTCAGCTTAGATGCCAATTTTGTTTTTCAAAGTTTATGATCACCTTACAGGTTGAAATGTCCTGTTGAAGATACATTTTTATTTGTAGTGTTCACTGCTGAGTCCTTGGGGTCTAGATGAGTGTCTGAGACACAATGTACAACTAACAGGGAATGATAATTATTAAGATTTCTATTACAGAATATGTATTCCAGTAACAGGGGGCTTCACTTTGTATGTCAGCTTTGTTTGGTTATATACACTAAATCATTATGGTTCACTAAGGACTATACTGAAATTCTAGAGGTAGCTGCTATTTAGTCAGTCCCTTAGAGTGCCATTTGAAAGCATCTGTAGCAGCTGCCACATTTTCAGAGCTAAATGTCTATGGCATATTATATCTTTTTCCTTAGAAGAGTAGATAACCTGAAGCATAAAGAGAAAAAATTAGTCTTATGGGTATTAAAAATAAGTAGAAAACGTCTTCAATTGAATTGTTCTTCTAAATGGTTTATTTCAGGTGCTGGATATCGCATAGTCATGGAGAAGGAAGCATATTGTGATATTTACAATATCTTTGCAATGATTCAGCATTATGTTCCAGACGCTGTGTTGGACAATGATTTAGGAAGTGAGTTATCATTTATCCTACCCAAAAAGTATGTATCAAGGTATGAACCTCAATAATTCTAGATGGTTGGCTGTGGGGTTACCAGAAACATATTTTCATTTCCTAGGCTTAGTTACCTTAGTGAGTAATGCATTTGTAGTAAACCAAGTTTCTCTATTTATTGCTACTATTTGCCAAGTAGAATTAGGATGCTCACAGCTCAATATTTCTGTTACTAAACAGAGGATTACCTCGTAATTTCAAGTTCACTCAAGGCTCATCTGATACTTTATTTCAGGTTTTCCTACCTAGTGGTCATAGCTTTCTAATGTTAGTAATGGATAGTAATGACACTACATTTCCATTGCACAAACAGATGCATAGAAATGGAACCCAGAGAAATATTAAGATGGTAAAGAGTAAAATGCAGATTGAATAGCTACTCTTAGAGAAGCTATAACACATCTGTTTGCTCTCAAATACTGGCCAGATGAGTTATTGAAGGTATTTATCAGGATGTGTGATTATCATCCCAGCTAAGAGAAATGGACACTAAGAGTGTTTGTTATTCATCTTCAGGGACTGTACTAGATTGTGTTCTTGTCAAAAGTTACTGTCACCTAGATATCCATCTGTGGTTAATACTGGCCCTCATAAGCTCATGTATTTGAATACTTAGTCTGTAGTTTATGGAACTATTTGGAAAGGATTAGGAGGCGTGGCCTTCTTGGAAGAGGTGTGTCTCTGGGAGCGAGCTCGAAGGTTTCAAAAGCAGATACCACTCTCAGCCATCACTTTCTCCCTCCCTCCCCCCTTCTCTGCCTCCTGCTTGTGGCTCAGATGTAAACTCTCAGCTACTACTCCAACACCATGCTCACATACCACTGCCATGCTCCCTGTCATGATGAACTATAAGCAAGCCCCCAATAAACTCTTTATTCTGAAGTTGGTTTTGATCCTGGTATCTCTTCACAGCAACAGAAAAGCAGCTAATGCAGAAGTTGGTACCCAGGCGCAGACTGTTGCTGTTGCATGGCCTCATCATGCTGGGTTTTTTTTTTCTGGGGGGGGTTGGGTTTGGGGAGCTTTGTTCTGTTTTGTTGTTTTCTTTTGTTTTTTGAGGAATATTTTTGAGTAATTTTAGTACTGTGAACAGAGAAGCAGTTAGCACTCTAAGTGGGGCATAATGGGCCATCTAGTAGAAGATCGGAAGACAGTAGTGCTGAGAGCAGGGTGGACTAGGGAGGCCCAGCTCAAAAAGTTTCAAAAGGGAACAATAATTGCAACTGAGTTAGAAACATTCTTACATTTTTGTAAGGAATGTGGCTTCTTTTTGCCCTTGTCCCGGGAATCTGCTAAAACGAAATTGAAATGTTTGGAACTAATTTCATTGGCAGAGGAGATTTCAAGATAGCCTAATACTGACTCTATTATATGGTTATTAGTTATTGCCCTTGTACAAGTAGATCTACAATGAAAAAGAGAAAGCAGGGCAGAGAAAAATACAAAATGTGCCTTTCGAGGAGAAAAATGTTACCAGAAATTTTAATGTTGAAACCTTGGTTCATACTGAAAGAGATGAGGAAAAATAGAATGGAGTGGTACCCTCAGAGTAAGACCACAACTACCTAATCCTGCAAGTTGTAAAAATGTCTAAGGAATTATATGTTACTAAAAAGCAACAACAAATCAAAGCTTATGCAAATATAACTCAAGGAAGGACCAAGTTCTAGCCCTAATGGGCAACATTACTGTGCAGCTTTGGCCATGTGGTTCTGAGGGATACAGGAGTCAAGAAACTGTAGGATCTTCCTCCATGGTTAAGAAAAACTACTGAGGCCATGCATGTGGTAGGAAAGTCCTTGCATGGTGCCCTCAGAGGTCATTGTGTGAACCTGTAAAAGTGATTCATGGGTTCCATTGAACAACCTAATATGTTGAAGATGCCAGAGTCATGGTGTGGTATTTTTAATGTAATCGGCCCTGATAATCTCTCAGGGAGTGCCACTGTTAGAAAGTGTGGTCTTGTTGGAGTGGGTATGGACTTGTTGGAGGTGTGGTCACTATGGGGTGGGCTTTGAGGTTTCCTATGCTCAGGATATCACCCAATGTCAGAGTCCACTTCCCTGTTGTCTGCAAGATGTGCTCTCAGCTACTTCTCCAGCACTGTGTCTGCACACTACCACATTCCCTGCCATGATGATAATGGACTGAACCTCTGAAACTGTAAGTGAGCCACCCCAGTTAAATGTTTTCCTTTATAAGAGTCACCATGATCATAGTGTCTCTTCACAGCAATGGAAACCCTAACTAAGACAGAAGGGGTATCTGCCAAGGAGAACTGTAGACAGGGCATGGAGCTAGCCTGAGAGAGAAGTGTGTTACCACACTCAGCAAAGCTGGGAGGAAAGAGCCATCTAAGCCTTTTGATATCAGAGATTGAGTGCCAGGATTTGGAGTTTTCCCTCCTGGGTTTCAGCCTTGCTTTGGTCCAGTATTTCCTCCCTATGTTCCTATTCCTGCCAATTGGAATGGTAATTTATATTCTGTGCAGTTGTATACTGTGAATACATAAGAGGTTACAGAGGAGATTGTTTTGAGTCTCATGAGAGACTTGGAGCTTTGGACTTTAAAATGGTGTTGGGACAGTGAAAGATTATGGGTTCTGAAGTTGAACTAAAATGCAGTTTGCATTATTATGTGGATACAAGCCTATGAGTTCCAGGAAGTGGAATGTAGTGGTTTGAATGAGAATGTCCATTCATAGGCTCATGTATTAACACTTAGTCTATGGTCATGGTGGAATTGTTTGGAAAGAATTAGGAAGTTTGGCCTTGTTGAAGGATGGAGGTTGAGGTTTCAGAGTCTATGCCATTCCCACAAAGTGTATTCAACCTCTGTCTCTCTTCTGTCTCTCTGTCTCTCTCTCTCTCTCGTCAAACATAAGCTATCAGCTACTATTACAGTACCATGTCAGCCTGCCTGCTGCCAAGCTCTCTGCCATGATGATCAATGATCATAAACTAACCTTCTGAAACTGTAAGCAAGCCCCCAACAAACTATTTCATTTGTAAGACTTCAAAATAGCAATTATGGATATGTTCAAGGATATTAAAAGAGAATATGGATAAATACCTCACTGAAGACCAAGAAAACAGTTGGAATGAAGACAGTTCAAGACACAAAATTAAAAATAGATATCAAACCCAAACTGCAATAAAACAGGGCATATTTAGGAAGTCATACAAAATTCTTACAAGTAAGCCTCACCAGAGATTACAAGACATGAAAGAGAAATTCTCATGTGTTAAAAAACAAGATAAAAAAATGGACACCTCAGTAAAATAAAATGTTAAAACTAAAATAATTCAGGCATAAAACATTATTATAAGGAAATCTGGAAAATTATGAAAAGACCAAATCCATGAATAAGGAATAGAGGAAGAAAAAAACCCAGGTCAAAGACACAGAAAATATTTTTTAAAAAATTATAAAAAATTTCCCCAATCTAAAGAAGAGAAGGAGCATACATAATAAGCAGGACCAGAAAAGAAATTCCCTATAACATGAATAACCAAAACACTAAAAGTACAGAACAAAAAAAATATTAAAAGCACCGAGAGGAAAAGACCATGTAAAATATAAATATAAGCCCATTAGAATAAATTCTGACTTCTAAGTGAAGATTCTAACAGGTAGAAGGGCACTAAAAGACCACAGATGTCAGTGAAACTACTCTACCCTGCACAACTATCAATCAAAATGGACAGATAAATAGAAAAGTCCATAATAAAATCAAGCTTAAACAATATCTATCTACCAGTCAAAATCTACTGAAGCAACTAGAAGGAAAACATCAGTATGAAGAGGTGAACCATACTCTCTTCTAGGAAGAAGACACGAGAAATAAATAATACTAGAACAGTAAATCAAAGGAGGGGACCCCCACAGAATAGCAAAAAAAAATCAGTAAACACTGCTCAAGGACAACATTATTACTGATCTCAATTTTTCAATAAAAGGACACACTAACAGACTGGATTAGGAAGCAAGATCCATCTTTCTGCTACATGCAAGAAACACACATCACCATCAAGGATAGATATGACCTCAGTGTAGAAGGATGGAAAAAGCTATTCCAAATTAATGGATTAAAAAAGCAAGCATGAGTAGCTATTTTAATATTTGACAAAATAGACTTCAAACCAAAACTAGTCAGAAGAGATAGGGAAGAACACTGTAAATCATCAAAGGAAAATTCTACTGAGAGGCTATAGCAGTACTAAACACAAGGGCATCCAAGTTCATAAAAGTCATGCTGTCACAGTCAAAATCACATATTGACCCTCACACAGTGATAATGGGTGACTTCCATACCCAGCTTCCACCAATAGACAGGTCATCCAGGTGAAAACTAAACGGAGAAATGCTGAAGTTAAATAATGTTATAAGTCAACTAGACCTACCAGAAATCTTTAAAACATTTCACCCAAGCACAGAAGAATTTACCTTCTTTTTATTAGTTTCGAGGATCCTTCTCCAAAATTGACAAAGCATTTCCACTAAAATTGGGAACAAGTGGAAGATGTTCACTCTCCATCCCTGTTCAGTACAGTGCTTGAAGTCTTAACTACAGCAGTAAGACAACTGAAGGAGCTCAAAGAACACAAATAAAAAGAAAAAAGTCAAAGTGTGTTTGCAGATTATATGATTATATAGGTTAAAGACCCCAAAAACTATACCGAAAACTTCTACAGCTTATAAGCACTTTCAGAAAAGAAGTAGGATGTAGGGGAACATGGGGGTCTTTATGCTTACAAACATCCACTAGGCAAGCCTGCAGTTTTAAACACACAGGCTTGTTTCAAGGAATACAAAACCTGTTTTCCACCCAGAAGGCCGAAGTGGACATTCTTTCTAGCCTGGTGACCTTTGCATTATCCGTGTGCCCACAGACTTTTCCATTACTGGACCATCCTCCAGACTCTTATTATAAATGATTTTTCTCAGCCTATCATAAAGCTGTTTTCTCTGTTGATCTATAGAACCTATCTTTATTGACTTTACAAAGAGCTTCAATGTAGTCATGTCTGATTGGTATTTAGAGTACTTTATTACTCAATATTTATGCATACTTTGTTGTGCACATGGGATTGAGTTAAGCATCATCAGAATAATTTTCTCCAAATTGTGTTGAGCTTACGTATGCCTAAAATAAACACTCTGAGTCAGACTCCCAAAGTTGAACCAGCACTGTCTAGTAAGTTGTGTTGAGCTGAACTTCCTTCTTGCTTCCTGCAGCTCATCTCTCAGCTGTCTGGAGGTTGCACAATAGGATACAAAAATAACACACAAAAATCAGTAGCTTTTCTATATACAAATTTCAAACAAATTGAGAAATCAGGAAAACACTCTTTCACAATAGCCTAAAATAAATAAATAAAACATCTTTAGATAACTCTAATTAATCAAATGAAATACTTTTATAATTTAAAAACGTTAAGGCATTAAAGAAATAAATTGAAGAGATCAGAAGATGGAAAGGTCTGCAATCTTGTATCACTAAGATTGGTATAGAAACAGTGGCCATCCTACCAAAAGCAGTCTACACACTTAATGCAATCCCCATATGCTGGTTTACATGGGAATGCCCCCCATAAATTCATGTGTTTTAATGCTTGTCCCAGAGTGAATGGCACTATTAGAAGGTGTGCCTTGTTGAAAGAAATGTGCCACTGTGGGGGCTGACTTTTAGGTCTTACATGGTCAAGTTACACCCATTGTGGTACAGTTTCCTGCTGCCTAAGGATCAAAACATAGAACTCTCAGCTCCATGTCCAGCACACAATGTCTTCCTGCACACTGCCATGCTTTCCACCATGATGATAATGGAATACACCTCTGAAACTGTAAGCCAGTCGAATTAAATGTTTTCCTTTATAAGACTTGCTGTAGTCATGGTGTCTCTTCACAGCAATAGAAACCCTAAGACAGAAGATGGCAGTGGGGTGTTGTTGTGATAGGCCTAGGCCTGACCATGCTTCTGTTTGGAGGACTTTGGATTAGGAAAGCAGTAGAATGCTTTAAACTATACTAGGCTGTTTTGAGATTTCCTCTGCAAACAGAATTAATCCAAAACTCTTCACTTTAGCATCAAGCTAACTTTTCAGACAAGGGCAAAAGCAGCCACTTTCTTCACCAAAATACCACAAGAACAATTTCTAGGCAGCATACTAAAAGTCTTCTCCTCTGAAACCTCTTGAATCAGCCCCTCACAGTTCAAATAACTCTTAGGACCATCCTACTATTATGGGCCACTAAGCAGTGTTTTTCTAATCCACAGTTCCAAAGTCCATATTCCTTCAAACAAAAGCATGGTCAGGCCTATCACAGCAATACCCCTGTCCCTTGTACAACTTCCGTATTAGTTAGGGTTTCTATGGCTTTGAAGAGACACCATGACTACAGAAACTCTTACAAAGGAAAACATTTATTTGGGGTGGCTCGCTCACAGTTCAGAGGGTCAGTCCATTATCATGGTGGGACATGGAGATGTGCTGGAGACATAGCAGGCAACAGGAAGTGGTCTGTCTCACTGTATGCTTGAGCATAGGAGATTTCAGAGCCCACCCCCCCACACACACAATCACAAACTTCCTCCAGCAAGGCCACACTTCCCAGTTGTACCACTCCCTTTTGGGACCATTTTCTTTCAGACCACCACAGAAAGGAAAATAGAATATAGTTATGAAGAGATTGAGGGGAATGGAGAGGGCTGGTTAAATGGAAAAGGGAATGTGAAATATGGGATAATTAAGGGACTGTGGGAAGAGACAATTAATACTATGGGTCATTTGAGGGCCTGTAGGGAAACCTGCAATTGTAGACGCTTCCGTGCGTATGTTTATGTGTTTGCTTGTATGTGTATATATGTATATGTGTATATGAAAGAAATCTGAATGGAGTAATTAAATAATGGGGGAAACAGAGCCCCTCCTAGACATTTTACCCATCAAGTGAATCCTCCAGTGCCAGAAATGGTTACTACTTTAAGTTTTCATCTTACCACAGTCAGAAAGGCCAGGGTGAGTAGGCCAAATGACAGCATATGCTGCAAGATTGAGGGGAAGGGGAACACCTATCCATTGCTGGTGCAAGTGAAAATGACGACAGTCACTATGCCAATCAGTGTGGAGGAGGATCTCAAAATCTGAAAATAGGTCTACCACAAGATCTAGCTATACTATTCTTGGGCATATACCCAAAGGACTTACTGCAGAGATATTTGCTCATCTATGTTCATTGCCAGAAATTAGAAACAACATATACCAGTCCATCAGCTAATGAATGAGTAGTGAAAATGTGGTACATTTATACAGCAGAATGATTCAGCTGTTAAGAAAATAAAATTATGAGATTTGTATGTAAATGGGTGGAGCTAGAAACATCATCCTGAGGGACATAACTCAAGACCCAGAAAGACAAACATTACATGTTTGCTTTTCTATGTGGATGTTAGCTTTTAAGATATGTATGTTTCATTTAGAATACCCACAGAGGCTAAGTAGCTAGTAAGGGACCAGAGGAGAGGAGGGGAATCTCTCAAGGAAGTGAAAATAGAATATAGAATTGCAAAGGGATAAAGGGGGAAATAGAGTAGAATTAGAAGGAGAAACAGGATAAAGGGAAATTATAGGGACGGGAAACTAATAGTAAAGGAGATCTTTAGAAAATCTCTATGGAAACCATCTACCATAAAAACATAAAATATACACATATTAAAGAAATTTAAATGGAGTTACCATATGATGGAGACAATGCTCTAGCTAGACATTTTATGCTACAAGGAAAATACCACTAGCAGAAATGGGTTATAGCTTATTGAGCCATTGGCCAGAAGGCCCCCATAGCCCTTTCCCCCAAGTACTGCAGGATTTTGATAATGCTATTTGTTACTGTCCAAAACTAGGTGGAAAATCCTATTGTTGAAGATACCACTTATGTCTTGAAAATAAATAGAAGAATCAAGCTGGTGCCCAACTAGAGGCTTCACCAAGTTACAAATCCTGAAAGATATAACATCAACCTGACTACAAGATATACCCACTGATGCAATAGTGGCACAAGTGTTACGGGAGTAACTAACCACATTTTTATTGGATTTAAGAACCATTTCATTAGATGGAACCCATACCTGGCACTGCTAAAGTGCCCAGAAACATGTGGCTAGATAGGTCATGGGCCCTAAGGGAAAGCATAGTAACCATTATTCTGATAAATGTTTTGGTTTTTGTTAAATATACTCTTCTTAAGAAAAACCATGAGGGCTGGAAAGATGGCTCAGCCATTAAAAGCTAAGCTAACAACCAAAAATATAAGAAAAACCATGAAATTGGATGTGTGGAGAAGTAGGGAGGATCTAGGAGAAGTTGAAGAGAAAAGATGCAATCAAATATATTGTAAGAAAAGATTTTAAGCAAATAAAGGATACATTTTCTTTTGTTTGCAATGCTGGAAATTGAAATCAAAGCCTTGTTCATGCTAAGAAAGTACTTTTTCCACTGCACTCCATCCCCAGTCCTAAGAATTTAAAAAGGGGAGACATTTATAGTAAATAATATATAATTAAAAATAACAAATGGAGAAAATTGAGGTGCTTATATTTTTATTCCATTTACTGAGAAATAAAGTGAATGGAAAATATATAACCAAACCCAACACCAGCTTTCTTCTTCCTTCTTTCTTTACAGATTTGAAGCTTTATTTACTGAGTTAGAAATGAAACAGAAAGCACTGGGAATTGCCAACTTTGGAGCTTCAATCACTACAATGGAAGAGGTTTTCCTTAAGTAAGTTATAACAACCTGTAAATAAAACACTTTCTACCCCTAAATTCCTATGTTAATTTAAAAACAAACCTCACCCTTTTGCAGCTGAAATAAATTGTCACTAAGTTTTCAAATATACTATTTTATGGGAATATATTTCCATGTATATTTAGCTGAGATGTAAAGATGTTGAACTTGGGCTTTGATGCATATCTCTTTTTTAATTTTTTTTCAGAATTTCATGAGTGAATGCTGTGTTTATATCATTTCCAGCTCATATTCTCTCTTCTCCAACTCCTCCCATGTCCCCCCTTAAATTCACAACCTCTTCTTCAATTGTTCCATATATATCTGTGTACGTGTGTACGTGTGTGTGCGTGTGTGTGTGTGCATGTCCTATTGAGTCCATTTAGTGTTTCTCATATTTATATATGCTAGAGATAACCACTCAGGAATGAATAACCTATCAGCAGGCTCTTCAGTGGTGAAGACTGATTGATTCTCCCTCTCTTTTCAGCCATTGATTGAATGTAGTTCTTTATCTAAGAGTGGGGTTTTGTGAGATTTCCTCCATCCACAAAGACATGTCAACTGGTGTAGTCATGACATAGGACTTGTTTAGACAGCTGTATATGTTGAGGTTTCATGGATACAAGGTTTCCTGTCAAATATAAAATATACTATCTCACAGCAAATATCCTGGTCCTCCGTCTCTTACATTTTTCCACCCATCTTCTGTTCTGTTCCCTGAGCCTTAGATGTAACATTTGTGTTGTAGATGTATCAGCTGAAATTGGGCATCCCACAGTTCCCTGAATTTTAACCAATTGTACATGTCTGTAATGGTTTTTAGCTGCTGGGGAAAACCTTCATTAATGAGGGCTGAGAGCTACACTTATCTGTGGTTGTAAGGAGGGGTATATAGAATGTAGTTGGGAATTATACTTGTTTGGGAAAGTGGCTGTAATGAGTTCTCCTCAAGTAGTTGACTAGGTTTCTCAGTACCAGGCATGAACTGCCTCCTATTAAACAGGATTTAAGTCCAATCCGACAGTTTCTGGTTGCCTCCCAAGATATAAGTGCCACTATTGTAGCCCTGGGAATTGTTACCATGCTGATCATGTGGTTTGTAGGTTTTTACAGATATGTGGGACTATTGATTTCTTCTCTCTCTTGACAGCTTGTATAGCTCTTTCTATTACTATGAGAGCTAGTCCTTGGGAGGAGTCTTCCAGGTCAGTTCCAGCTCAGTTTTCGAAATCCTGTGTCCAAAGTGTGTGGTGTCTTTACCTATAAGGTCTTACTTTCAATCTCTGGGAGGCAACCAAGGGCAATGTCATTAGTCTATATTGTTTTAAAGGCTGGTTTTGTATTCTTGAAGAAAAGTAATTTGAGGCTATGAATAAAGAGAAATACCTTGTGTTCTTTTTGTGTATCTACATATGTGTAGGGTCAATAAGATGGCAGCTCCCCAAAGGAATATTCAGAATATCAAACCCTATTTCTTGACATATGAAAAGATGAGACAAGAAAAGCAGCAGAGTGTGAATATACCCAGAAATTATAACAGACAAAGTTTTCCCTATTTGAGAGAAATTAAATTTAACACTGGGGTAAGCATGTTATATTGTTTTGTTTTTATACTTATTTAAAATATAATTACATCATCTCCTCCTTTTCTTTCCTCTTTCTAGCCCCTACCAAGTTCCCTTTCGTCAACGCCTTCCATGCCCCTCCATTGTCAAAGTGATAGCATTTTTCTTGGTATATCACACTTTTTAATGTCTAAACTTAGAAGATGCTTCCAGTTTATACAGCTAGAAATGGAGTGGTCCGTGGGACTTGATATGTGAGAAACAGGCTCTAGATAAAGATCCCAGCTGCTTCCTTCACCATTATTATTTCTCAGACCCCTTTGTGAAAGTTCTCAGTAGAAACTCTCCCTTTGTCATACCAAAGAGTTATAACTGCCATATTCAGGAAATAGTAATTGCTCAAAGTGAGGGCGTTTTCTCTCTGTATTACAGTACGTGTTGCTGGAAAAATAAAATCATTTTGTGAGGAGTGTTTGAAATGAAAGAAAAAAGATTTTACATTAGGGAAAGACAAAAAATTTTCAACTTTTGTAGTGTTTTATTTGTTTGTTCTGAGATAGGATCTCACTATGTAACTCACATGGACTGGCACTCTGTAAACCAGACTGGCCTCAATCTAAGAGAGGCTCACCTGCTTCTGCCTCACAAGTGCTGGAGTTAAAGGCATGCACCACCACACCTGGCCCAATTTTCCATTTTTAATCAAAAACTCTTAAACTGTTAATAAAGAAAATCTTGGGATTATGGGTATAACTCAGTGATAGAGTACTTGCCTAGCATGTGTAAGAGTTTGAGTCTAGGGCTAGAGAGATGGCTCAGAGGTTAAGAGCACTAACTGTTCTTCCAGAGGTTCTGAGTTCTATTCCCAGCAACCACATGATGGCTCATAACCATCTGTAATAATATCTGGTGCCCTCTTCTGGCCTGCGGGGACACATGCAAGTAGAATGTTGTATACATAATTAATAAATAAAAAAAAGAATTTGAGTCTAGAACTGCCCTTCTTCCCATGAAAGAAAAGGATGTTGGATGAGGCCGCTTGTCCATCCCGGCCAACCAGAACCAAAATAATCACACAGAAACCATGTTATTTAAATCACTGCTTGGCCCATTATCTCTAGCTTTTTATTTGCTAACTCTTATATTGATTTAACCCATTTCTATTAATTTGTGTATTGCCATGTAGCAGTGGCTTACCATCTAAAGTTCCGGTGTCCATCTCTGATGGAGCTACATGGCTTCTCTTCGACTCTGCCTTCCTTCTCCCAGCATTCAGTTTAGTTTTCCCTACCTACCTAAGTTCTGCCCTGCTTTGGTCCAAATCAGTTTCTTAATTCATTAATGATAATAATAGCATACAGAGGGGAAATCTCAAATCACCTCCCCTTTTCTGTTTAGATAAAAAGGAAGGTTTTAACTTTAACATAGTAAAATTACATATAACAAAACAAGTATCAAGCAAGAGTTACAGTTACAATATTTGTATCTACTTTATCTTTTATCATAACTAAGAAAAAGTATAACTATAAATTCTTCAACTCCATCAAAGATTCCAGAAGGATATATTATTACCTAAGAAAACAGGAAGTACATTGTAAGCAACTTCCAAAACTCTAGATTTGACAGAGACATCTCGCTGCCTGGTTCTTCTGTACCATTGGGGCATCCATCTTCAGCCTACAGGCCCATAGTATCCATCAGACTTTTCCACAAAGCAGGAAATTTTAAAGACATTTCTACCTATATTGGCAGTTTGTCAGTCATTTTCTTCTTGGTCCTACAGAATGTCTGGCAGACTCTTTCATGAAGCAGGATCCCCGAAGAATGGCCTCACCTTTAGGCAAGTTCAGTAGTCATTTCTCTGCAGGTCTTGCATGTCCAGTTCATTAAGCAGTACAGGCAAGAGCAGTTTCTTGCCCAAATGGCTAACCAACTCCATAAGGAGCCTCTTCAATGCCCATCTTCCTTTTGAAGTAATTGCTGCTGCTAGGAGCAGATGTGTCTCATTATCATTAAAAGTCCTAAATTCTTAAAACACTTTAAATACCATATTCTATTAGTCTTTGAGAGGTTTGAAGAATAGCTATCCATCTAAAATATATCTCTGTACATCTAGGAAACCTAACTAACATGACTACAAGCTTGACTATTATAGATTATTATCTCTTAACCTATATTTCTTAATTATACATTACATTTTTAAATGAGATGCACAAACACCTTAATCAAGAGTAGAAAAATACATATAATAAAATTGACCTAAAATTTATATCAATAAACCAAGATCCATACCAATGCAAATCTCTATAGCATATCTCCCTTTAAATATAAAGAAACATTTATTAACAATATTTGGAAATATAGACGTATTCTTCAAACTGATTCCTGCTGTTTATTGGGTGAAGTAATTTTTGAGGGGTGTTCAAGGTGACCTTTCAGGGAGTCTTGGTCCATCAAACCACATTAGCCTGGAATGAATCCACAGGTTCTCATCCTCTGTGAAAACAAACAAAGAACCTCTTTTCCAAAGCAACATATCCTTAGGCTCAAATTCTGAAGTCAAGATACCTTTAAAGTATATATGTTGGTTACTTAGCTCCTTCACAGACAAAAATTTCAAAGAAAACACAATAATATACATAATCCAGACTCTCTGTGTATATTCCATTTTTACATGGCTTATTTATTTTTACTGTATTACTTTTTTTGTACTCTGTCTCTTTAAAGACTTTATTTTTAAAAACCATTTATTTACTTTTATAACTGTCCATACTCTTTTTTCTCTCTCTCCAAAGCCTATGTACATTTATCTAACACTGTGACTCATTTAGAGGCCTTTTATGTCTGAATCTTCCCTATTGTGTATCTTTAATTCTTTACTTTCCAGGAGCACTTCTTAAAATTCTAAGCGCTTCTTAAAATGCTAAGCGCTTCTTGAAAACTTGGAAGCTGGAGCATTACTAGATTATATACAGTACTTTCTGCTTGCTCCACATGGTCCAACATGGTGGAAGTTTGTTCACTGCCTCTGCAAGCTATGCACATTGCCCCAGTTTCAAGTTTGCAGCCAGTCTATGTCGAGCCATTGAGCAGTTGTAGGACTCTTCTCACAAACCTCATCTAAATTCTCGGCCTCCTGAAAGAACCAGAGGTTGTGCTGGCAGCACAGCCCAGAAATCCTTCATTTTAAACATATGCGGCTTTTGCTATTGCTGAAGCAGGAAGACCTCTCTTTTTTTTTTTTTTTTTGGTTTTTGGTTTTTGGTTTTTGGAGACAGGGTTTCTCTGTGGCTTTGGAGCCTGTCCTGGAACTAGCTATTGTAGACCAGGCTGGGCTCAAACTCACAGAGATCCGCCTGCCTCTGCCTCCCAAGTGCTGGGATTAAAGGCGTGCACCACCACCGCCCGGCAGGAAGACCTCTCTTAAAGGAACTGCGGCACACTGCCAGCAAAATGCTGGCTACCAAGAAGCCATGCTTAACTTTGTTCTTTTATGTCTAGAATTCCTTTTTAAGCTTTTTCGGATTTTTATGTAGATGTAGTTACCCACGTTGGCAAGCCAGTTTGTTGGATGAGGCCACTTGTTTATCCCGGCCACCCAGAACCGAAATAATCACACAGAAACCATGTTATTTAAATCACTGCTTGGCCCATTATCTCTAGCTTTTTACTTGCTAATTCTCACATCTTGATTTAACCCATTTCTATTAATTTGTGTACTGCCATGTGGCAGTGACTTACTGGGTAAACTTCCAGCACCCATCTCTGGTGGAACTACATGGCTTCTTCTTAACTCTGCCTTCCTTCTCTCAGCATTCAGTTTAGTTTTCCCCACCTACCTAAGTTCTGCCCTGCTATAGGTCCAAAGCAATTTCTTTATTCGTTAATAATAATCACAGCATACAGAGGGGAAATCCCACATTTTCCATTTTTAATCAAAAACTTTTAAAATGTTAATAAAGAAAATCTTGGGATTATGGGTATAACTCAGTGATAGAGTACTTGCCTAGCATATGCAAGAGTTTGAGTCTAGAACTGCCCTTCTCTCCATGAAAGAAAATGATCTTAAGAGTTTTACTCTAATGAGAAACCAGGTATTAATACTCTTAAAATAGTGAATAAATAAACCATTTGCTTTGTTTTCATAGGAGTTAACTAAAATTCATTTGTGTTATATCTTATGCAGATATTTTTGCATCATAAATTTTGAAGCATGATGAATGGATTTCATCATGAGTATCCTACTCAAATCTCTAATCATCCAAATATTATTTTTCCTTTCTCTTTATAGTTTCCACTTTACCGCCAGCAGTTTTGTTCCATGTTTATAAAAAGAGCACTATTCATGTGGCGCAACTGGAAGCTGATGTTACTACAGATCATAGTAGTTATGGTTGTCACTACATATCTCTTATTAGCTCTGCGCTTAGATGATAATGATTTACCTGAAAGGGAATTGGATTTGAGTCACTATGGTAGAACCATTGTGCCTTACTCAATTTCAGGGAATTCTGATTTGGCTCTGAATCTCAAAAAGAACCTTAAGATTTTTCTACAGTCAAAGAATCAAAACTTAAAAAAAATAAAAGGTAAGATTCATTTACAAAAAGAAGAGACTGCTACTCTATAAAGACTTACTTGTCATTTGCAATGGATATAACTCTGGTATTTAACTACCCATTTTTTTGTCATCCTACTAGTCATTGGTATCATAGAGGCAGCTAAATCAGAGGCCAAAGATACACTTCAAGACAACTACCCACAAAAATTGGTTATTCATGGAGGAGATTTTTCTCTGTATGTGTCTCTGCTAATTGCATCACCCTTCATAAGGATAAGAAAGATGAAAATATGGAACTGCTGTGAAATTTAGTGTTAGATTTTTTTGTTTGTTTTTTGAAATTTTTTTTTTTTTTTAGAAACAGGGTTTCTCTGTGTAGCTTTGGTACCTGTCATGGAAATAGCTCTTGTAGACCAGGTTGGCCTTGAACTCACAGAGAGCTGCCTGCCTCTGCCTCCCCAGTGCTAGTATTAAAAGCATGCGCCAGCACCATCCAGCAGCATTGGATGTTTTATTCTCATTGAAAGACTACTGCTTTCTTCCAGAGCTTTCACAGAATAAATTACTGGTTCCTCTGTATGAAGACTGTCCTTTTTTATATTAGTCATCCTATAAATCAATGGCTGAAGAGTTAATTGGCTTCATAACTAGCTCCTGAAAATGATATACGTAATTACTTTGATTTGTTCAACATGAACCCTTGATAAGAACCATAACTGCATGTGTTCTCTATGTTATCTTTGTCAATGTTAAAAATGAGCTTAGCTACCTTGTTCAATATTTTTGCTATGTCACAAGAATAAGACCTTTTCTATGACAAATTTGAACTTTAAGTAAGCAATTTTTTAAGTCAAGCATTTTAGAACACTGGGCATTAACCAAAAGCACACATCAAGCTAGAGTATGACTATTCAAAGAAAATTGTGGGGTCTCTGTAAGAATAAGATTTATAGCACTATAGCTGAAGGTTAGCCCTTTTAACCACTCACTCTCACTGACTCAATAAAATTCAACAAAAGCCACCAGTGGCCTTGAAGCTATAAAAAAGAATAGAAGACACAGGGTTGACCAGTAGGAGCCAGGCATAAAGATAATTGCAAGAATTATTTATTAAGTCTAACAGAAATCAGTGACTGTACACTATACAGGATATAGGGATATATTTACAGAGTTGGTCCACATAGGTAACTAAACAAATAAGGAGAAACATTTAAAAAAAAAAAAAGAAGAAGAAAGAAAGAATAGTGAAGTCCCACTCTGCCCCCAAACCCTCCTATCCCCTGCGACCTAAGAGGAACTCTGAAACACAGGCTGCAACTACATACAGAGGACCAAGAGAGGAACCCTGAAGCACAGGCTGTGACTGCACAGACTGAACCAAGAAAGTGAACCAAGTGAGCAGACCAAGAAAGCAGGCCAAGAGAGTGGGCCATGAGAGACCTCAGTGACTCCCTGAGACACATGCAGTGACAGTACAAAGTGAACCAAGAACACTTCCCAAAGACACAGACAGCCACTGCAAGGATTAGACCAAGAGGCAAAAACAGGCCAGCATCAATTGGAGGAAGAGATGGGTAGGCACCAATGCAAGAATACATTCAACAACCTAAAAAGCAGCATGGTAACACCAGAACCCAGTGGTCATATGACAGGTTGACTTGATCATCCTAACCCAGAAGAAGCAGAAGAAAACAATTTTAAATGTAACTTTATGAGGATGATGGAGACCTTTAAAGAGGAATGGAAATTTTTCCTTAAAGAAATGGAGGGAAAGACAAACAAAAATTGGAAGAAATCAATAAATCAAAGAAACCAAAGAAAACCAAGAAAAACAATCAAACAGGTGAAGCAAACAGTTCAAACAGCTGAAGACTTGAAGACTGAAATACAGACAATAAAGAAAACACAAACTGAGGGAATCCTCAATATGGACAATCTGGGTAAATGAACAGGAACTACAAAGGTAGCATAAGCGACAGAATACAAGAGATGGAAGAGAGAATCTCAAGTGTTGAAGATACTATAGAGGAAATAGATTCATCAGTCAAAGAAAACATTAAATCCAACAAATTCTTAATACAAAACATCCAGGAAATCTGGGACACCATGAAAAGACCAAACCTAAGAATAATAGGGATAAAAGAAGGAGAACTGCAGCTCAAAGGTACAGAAAGTATATTCAACAAGATTATAGAAGAAAACTTTCCCAACCTAAAGAAGGATATCTTTATGAAAGTACAAGAAGCTTACAGAACACCAAAAAAGACTCAACCAAAAAAATAATCCCCTCACCATATAATAATCAAAACACTAAACATACAGAATAAAGAAAGAATATTAAGAGCTGCAAAGGAAAAAGGCCAAAAACATATAAAGGCAGACCTATCAGAATTACACCTGAGTTCTCAGTGGAAACCATGAAAGCCAGAAGGTGCTGGACAGATGTGCTGCAGACACTAAGAGACCACGGATGCAAGCCCAGACTACTATATCCAGCAAAGCTTTCAGTTACCATCGATAGGGAAAACAAGATATTCCATGACAAAACTAGATTTAAAAATACCTATCCACAAATTCAGCCCTACAGAAAGTACTAGAAGGAAAACTCCAACCCAAGGAAACTAACTGCACCCACAAAAACACAGGCAACAGATAACCTCACACCAGCAAACCCCAAAGAAATTAAACACACAAAAAAATTAACAGTCACTGGTCATTAATATATTTTATATCAATGGACTCAATTCACCTATTAAAAGACACAGACTAACAGAATGGTAATAAAAAAAAAACCCAGGATCCATCCTTCTAATTATACAAGAAACACACCCCAAACTCAAAGACAGAAATTACCTCAGAGTAAAGGGTTGAGAAAATATTTCCAATCAAATGGAACTAAGAAACAAGCAGATAAGAGCAGGCCTGAGACAGCGAACTCCATAGAATCAGGACTCAGCCAGTGACCTGGGCTAGAGCAGGCCTGGGACGGCCAAACTCCACAGGAACAGGACTGAGCCAGCAACCTAGGCCAGAGCAGGCCTGGTATGGTGAACTCCACGGGAGCGGGAACAGATCCAGAACAGGGACATTTGAGGAGGCAGGACTGAGCCAGCAACCTGGGCTGGAGCAGACTGAGACAGCGAACTCCACAGGAGCAGGTACAGAGGAGCAAATGCTGAGCAAGTAGGCCATAGCCAGAGACCACTGCAGTCTGGGCATGAATCTGGGACCTCTGAGGGAGTAGACCTGAGCCAGGAACTCTGTGGGTCTGGGCATGAGTCTGGGACCTCTGAAGGAGTAGGCCTGAGCCAGGTCCTCTGGTGGTCTGGGCACACCCAAGTCTGGGACCTCCAAGAGAGTAGATCAGAGCCAGAGACCTTTGCAGGACCAACCCCAACCCAGGGACCTCCACAGGAGCAGATCTAGACCAGGGACATTTATAGAAACAGTTCTGAGCCAGCAACCTAGACCAGAGCAGGCCTCAGACAACAAACTCCACAGGAGAGGAGCAAACCCTGGGAGTGCTGCACAACCTCCAGGAACACAGAGTGACCAATGGGTAACTAGAATCTTGGCACTGACTGTACCATGAGGAACAACCATCTGAACCTTGGATCCACTGGCACTTAGAAGATTAATCACCAGGCCAGACATCCCTAACCACACCAATTAGAGGAAAAGATAAGTAGACAAGATAAGAACACATGCAACACCACAAAGAGCAACATGACACCAGTAAAATCTAGAGACCCTGCAACAGCAAGACTTGAACAACCAAATATAGATGAAGCAGAAGAAAATGACCTAAAAAATAACTTCAGGAGAATGTTTAAGACTCTTAAAGAGGAAATTTCCCTCAAAGAAATGGAGGAAAAGACAAACAAAAAAATGGAAGATATCAGTAAATCCCTTAAAGAAAACCAAGAAAAAACAATCAAACATATGAAAGAAACTGAACAGACTTGAAAACTGAAATAGAGACAATAATAAAAAACACAAGCTGAGAGAATTATAGAAACAGAAATCATGAGCCACAAATTCAAATATAAATAGCAGAATACAAGAGAAGGAAGAGAAAATCTCAAGCACTGACGATACAATAGAGGAAATAAGCTCATCAGTCAAAGGAAACATTAAATCTAACAAAAGCTTAACACAAAATATCCAGGAAATATGGGACACCATGAAAAGACCAAACCTAAGAATAATAGGTATGGAAGAAGGACAAGTTCAACTCAAAATCACAGAAAATATATTTAACAAAATCATAGAAGAAAACTTTCCCTACCTAAAGAAAGACATGTCTATGAAGACACAAGAAGCATAGAGAGCACCAAGCAAGACTGGATCAAAAAAAATGTTCCCTCACCACATAATAATCAAAACACTAAACATACAGAATAAAGAAAGAATATTAAGAGCTGCAAAGGAAAAAGGCCAAGTAACATATAAAGGCAGACCTATCAGAATTACACTTGACTTCTCATTGGAGACAGTGAAAGCCAGAAGGTCTTGGTCAAGCATTATGCAGACATTAAGAGACCACAGATGTTAGCCCAGACTGCTATACCCAGCAAAACCTTCAATTACCATAGAAGGATAAAAAAAAGATATTCCATGACAATACCAGATTTAACCAATACCTAGCCACAAACCTAGCCCTACACAAAGTACTAGAAAGAAAACTCCAACCCAAGGAAGTTGGCTACATCAACAAAAACACAGACAATTGATGATCTCACAGCAGCAAATCCCAAAGAAGGGAAAAAACACACAAATTAACATCACCAACAACGAAAACTGAATTAACAGGAGATAGCAATCACTGGTCATTAATATCCCTTAATATAAATGGACTCAGCTCACCTATAAAAAGACACAGGCTAACAGATTGGATACGAAAACAGAATCCATCCTTCTGCTATATACAAGAAACACACCTCAACCTCAAAGACAGACATTGCCTCAGAGTAAAGGGTTGGGAAAAAAATTTCCGATCAAATGGACCTAAGAATGTTCTAATATCTAACAAAATAGACTTCAACTAAAATCAATCAAAAGAGACAAAGAAGGACATTTCATATTAGTCACAGGAAAAATAGATCAAAAGAAAATTTCAATACTGAACATCTATGCCCCAAACACAAGGGCACCCTCATATGTAAAAGAAACACTATTAAAGCTTAAATCATACGTTAAACCCCACACACTAATAGTTATTTTCATTGTTATTCAACACTCCACTCTCACCACTGGACAGGCCAGTCAGACAAAAAATTAACAGAGAAATAATGGAACTAACAGATGTTATGACTCAAATGGACTTAACAGACATCTATAGAATATTCCATCTAAACAGAAAAGAATATGCCTTCTTTTCAGCATCTCATGGAACCTTCTTAAAAATTGACCACATACTCAGTAACAAAACAAACCTCAACAGATTGGAATGAAAAATTGGAATAACCCCATATAATTATCAGATCACCATGGCTTAAAACTAGATTCAACAGCAATACTAATTCCAGAAAGCCCACAAACACATGGAAATTAAACGACGATCACCTGAATCATCAATGGGTCAAGGAAGAAATAAAGGGAGAAATTAAAGACTTCTTAAAATTCAATGAAAATAACTACACAACATACCCAAATTTATGGGACACAATAAAAGCAGTGTTAAGATGAAAGTTCATAGAACTAAACGCCTACATAAAGAAGCTGGAAAAATAGTGATGCACAGCTTTAATCCCAGCACCTGGGAAGAAGAGGCAGGTGGATAACTATGAGTTTGAGGCCAGCGTAGTCTACATAGTGAGCTCCCAGACAGCCAGGGCTACATGGAGCCTATCTCAAAAAATAGTATATTCTTAATCTGTGGTTTGGTTTATGAATTATACAGTGATATTATTGTAAGGATTAATGATACTGTGAAATTCTTAAAGAAAAATATCCATTGTTAGAATTTGGAAAACAAAATGTTAAATGGAAAAATAAAAACCCACAACTTTTTTTATCCTTCCTTTCCAATACAGGTTCTAGGCAATATACTACCTAGAATAGCTCACTGACATTATCTTTTTTATCCTAGGTGATATAAATGATTACATATTGGGAAGTAAAGAGTGTCATAACTTCTGCATTATTGCACTTTCTATTAAAGTTGAGAAAAACAAAACAGTGCTCACTGTTTTCTTCAATAATGAGGCATACCATTCATCTGCAATATCCCTGGCAGTATTAGACAACATTCTTTTTATGACCCTTTCTGGACCAAAGGCTTCCATTACTGTCTTCAATAAGCCTCAGCCTCACCCTTATTATGGTCCTAACACAGTGTATGTATGATTTTTCTTTTTTCTGAAACTGAGTCTTAACATACCTTTGCTGTTTGACCATACACATTTGAAAAACAGCTAATGTCAGTATTTCCTACCTATATCTCATAGCTTATTTCGTATTTTATTTCATCTTTTGTAGGCCTGTAAGTGGATTACAAATAGTACAGTGTTTGGCTTTTGGCATTTCTGTGGTGGTGGGTACCTTTAGTCTCCAGACAGTGACTGAAAGGGTCAGTCAAGCCAAAGACATCCAGTTCCTGAGTGGTGTGTGTGTGCTCGCGTACTGGCTCTCTGCCTTGTTGTGTGACCTCATCTTCTTCTCCATCCCCTCCTGTGTACTACTGGTGAGTATTAACTGCAGTTGCATCAAAAGTCATTTTCCTTCTGTTGTCCATACTAACTTCTACTCAAATGATTGTATCCTAAAATGAAAGTAATCAAGTAATCTGAAACTACCTTGGCTTAACATGTCAGAGATTTACTATAGACCCTCTTTAAAAAAGAAAATGTACTGCCTCAGATTCTTTCACTGAGGAGAATCATTTCCTGCCATATATTTATTTATCATATTCCCTGGTCAAAAATCTGCTCTAAAATCTGTTAACTTGCACTGACAAGTTAATTACAACTAGGCCAATACCTGCTCAGTCCTCTCAGGGCCATCAGGAAAATTGGGGCTGAACAACATAGTTTAGACTCAAGATTTAAGTCCAGCTTCTATTACTGTTCATCCTCAACACTTACAGTCCATGTTCGTCATGGCTGATCACTAAAGAATGCATTTTGACTTGGCAGTCATTTTGAAACACTGAGAAAGTGGTCTGGAGAATACATATGCAAGAATTATGCCATCTCTTAATGTAATTATTTTATTTACTAGTAAACAATAGCAACCATTATTTTCTTTACGTCTTTTGGGTAAATAGGATGCAAAGACTATGTAGTTGAGAGGAATGAGATATGAATAAAAGAAGTTAATTCCTTTCTAGATAGAAGGTGTGAAAGACAAATACTGTAAATAATACGTTGTCTCAACCCCCACAACATTTACTATTTCTCAGTTGACACAGAACTGAAAATAGAACATTATAGAGAATACCAACTACCATTAGGAAAGGGGAACTATGAATACCAACTGGAGATTATCATTTTTGAAGAAAAAATATCAGTTTGGTTCCCACAAGAAGATTCATATTTATTCATATCATTCATAGTTCAAGAATTGTTTCTGAAGATGACTCAGGGTCTTTAACAGCTATAAGAGGCTCACGAGCACCAGAGTTCAGGAGTGATAGTGTGAGAAGCAAATACTGTGTGCTCTGTGTGTTACACAGAGAAGGCTCAAGGTGGAGAGAGAAGCACTTCTTTTTTTTTTTTTTTTTTTTTTTGATGTGCAAGGCTGGCTACTATTGCCAATGCCAGTCTCTGGTACATAGTTCACATCCAATAGACATGGGCAAGAGAAGCTCACCATCTTGTTGAGGATCTATTTTCAAATCTTTCACTAATTCAGGTCTGGTACCTAACTTTATAATCTCTCCTCTATGCAAGATGACAGCAGAAGCTGTCAACCCTGGTGATCTTAGTTCAATCTCCAGGACCTACATAGTGGAATGAGAGAGTTGACTCCTGCAAGTTGTCCTCTGAGGTCTACATGCCCCCACACACTATCAATTAATGAAAAAATTTAATCTAAAATTAATTGAACTTGAATCTTTTCATGTCCATGCTTAGGTATTACTTTTTTTCTGTAGTTCTTAAAACTTGGCTGACACACTTATATTATTTCCTGGATGGAAGATAAAAAGCAAGATATAAACAAAAGCGTATATTTTCAACATTTATACCTATATCACTATGTATAGCTAATGACCAGTGTTATTTCTCACGTTTGTCTTTATGTGATACCACGAACATTTGACATGACTCATCATATTTATAGGCAGAAAACTGAGGCTCAGAGAAGTTACTGCTCTACTTTTAACCACCTAGGACAGTCAGAACTTCAGAGTTACTCTTAAACCCATTGTCACGCATATTCAGAGTCATCCTGAAAAGTATGTTTAGTTTATTTCTGTTGCCATATTCACAATTAGTTCTTTTTAATTTTTGAGATTATAATATAATTAATGTCAATTCCCCCTTCTCTTTCCTCCCTTGAAACTTTCCCATATATTCTCCCTTACTGTCTTTCAGATTCATGGCCTCTTTTTTTCCTTTTATTGTTGGTGTATATGTGCATGTGCGTGTGTCTGTCTGTCTGTCTGTCTGTGTGTATTCCTAAATACATAAATACAACCCTCTCAGTCTGTATACTGTTACTTATGTACCTGTGTTTTAGGACTGACCATTTGGTATTGGATAATGGATTAGCGTTCTCTTCCCTGAGGAAGACTATTTCTCTCACTCTTAGCATCCCTTAGTAGTCTGTAGTTCTTTGTCTAGGGATAAAGCCTCCTGAGCTTTCCCTGCATCCACTTTAGGATGTCTTTTAATATTGTCCTTATTCAAGTCATCTTTAGGCATTCACGATAGTGAGAATTTGTGGGTTTATGGCTTATGACATTAGTAGGAGACACAATCTCACAGCAAACTCCCTGTTCCTCTGTCTCTTAAGAATATTTCCATTCCTTTCAAAGTGATCCCTGAGCCTTAGCTGAATGAGTTACGTTGTATCATTTGGGACTGGGCTCCACATTCTACATTTTGATTAATTGTGGTTTTCTATAATTGTCTCTATCTTTTGGAAAGTTTCCTTGATAAGGGGTTAGGACTACATTTATCTGTGAATTAAAAGACAAACATTTAGAGTGCAGTTAGTTTTATGCTGGTGACTGTTGAAGGCTCTCCTCCAAGATCCATGACTTCGCTAACCCTGAGTAGATGGGTAGGTTCCCAGCATAAGGTAAGCTTGCCTTCTTTTTTGTTTGTTTGTTTGTTTGTTTGTTTTGAGAAAGGGTTTATCTGTGAAACAGTCCTAGCTTTCCTTCCTGTTGAGTGGGTCATAAATGCAATTAAAGAACTGTTGCTTACCACCAAGGTATGCTTGCTAATCTGGTCGTTGTTGCAGTTCTTAGGTGTGATAGCTGGGTAGAACTACTAGTTGCTTCCCTCCTTTGGAAGCTTACATGACACCTTATGGCACATAAAAGCTAGTCTTCAGGGAGGAGCACTGGGCCAGGTCCAGTTCAGGCACCTCTGGACCTTGTGTCTGAAGTGCATGATGTCTTTGGGAATAGGGACACACCTTCCACATCTGAAGGGGGATTAGAACCAATGGCAATAGCAATAAGTTATATAATGTTTTAGCAGTCTCTTGGACAGCCCAGGCCAACAACCCAAAAAG